>CAUYQG010013969.1:0-31751 GCA_963574415.1 Tarsius wallacei | reverse complement strand
TTTTTACACCCTTTTTGTGGGCCTTGTGAACACCAAAACTCTCTGCCAATCTTTTTGTTTTTTTACCCCCCATTTTTTTGTTACTTTTTAAAAAAAAAAAAAAAAAAAAAAAAAAAAAAAAAAATGGATGCCTCTTTAATTATTTCTGTAGCTGATGTCTTTTGCTACTCTGAAATAAATCAGGTTACAGGAGAACCAGGGTGCCACCAAATCTGATCACTTAAATCCGCTGACAAGAAGTTACATGCCAGCACTACACAGTGAATCTCTCACCTTGGGAAGTGTATTTGCTGATGCTTTCTGGACTTGGCTGCTGCTTGAGCATATGAAGCTCTTTGCCAGCTTCCCCTATATGGCTCTGTCAATCTCAGTTGCTCTGAGCAGCCTGATTCGTATTTTAAAGGATATGAATTATATCTACTCCTGAATTTGCTGAAGATTGAGTTCAAGGTTTTGTTCACCCTTTTGGTTGTTTTTGTATGGTTTAAAGAAGAATAAAAAGAAAGATATTGAATCTAACCTACCACATTCATACCAGAAGTCCTTAAGGTTAAGATTTAATTCCACAATCCAATGTAGTAATTTCAGTCAAGTGCACTGAAAATACATTTCCCATAGTGATAATTATATGGTACTTTTCATTTTCAAGGTAGTTGGCTAACACTTACTAATTAATTCTTTCAGTACCCTGGAGCAATTAAAAATGGAAACCACACATTTAATTTGACTAGAGGAGATAATTACCAATATCAGCAGACAAGAAATACCTTAAGGGATTGGAGATGAATCATTAATTTGTGGTAGAAGCATTCCAGGGCATGACTGCCTTCTGCTTTCATCTCAATAAGAAAATTAAAGCTCGATTAGGAAACAAATCTTATTTTCATTTTACAGATGAAGAAACAGATTCAGACAAAGAGCTTCTTGTTCAGCTAATTATAGTCAATAACCTAAACTGAAACGAATATAGAATTGTTTAAACCCAGTGCTATGGTTTAAATGTTTATGTCCCCCCCATTCAAGTTAAAATTCTAACCTTAAGGTGATGGTATTAGGAAGTAGGGCCAGAGGGCAGTGATTATGTCATGACGGTGGAGCTCTCATGAATAAGTGCACATAAAAAAGGCCCCATTATCCCTTTCACCATGTGAAGATATAGCAAGAAGATGCCATCTATGAACCAGAAAGCAGGCTCTCACCAGTCTCCAAATCTGCTGGCACATCTTGACCTTGGACTTCCCGGCCTCCAGAGCCATAATAAATACATTTCCATTGTTTATATGCTCTCCTGTTTATGGTAATTTGTTATAGCAGTATGAATGGGGTAAAACACCCACAGTACTATGAATTTTGAAAATCCTGAATCTGTTTTCCTCCTCTGTTGAAGAATCTTCTGATGGCAGCTTTTAGTATCCCAGAGTCATCATTCTGAATATCTGTAACCATTGTCCACAGAGGCGGTTAAAAGGTGTAAGTTAATGGTCCCCAAACTTTTTGGTCTAAAACCTTCTTATACTCTAAAATATAAGAGGACACCAAAGAACTTTTGTTTATCTGGGTTAACTATTTTTGCTGTGTTGCCCAGGCTGGAGTGACATAGTGCCATTATAGCTCACTGCAGCCTCCAACTCCTGGACTCAAGTGATCCTCCTGTCTCAGTCTCCGAAAGTGGTAGGATAACAGACATGAGCCACCATGCCTGGCCTAATTTTGGTGCATGTTACATTTTGGATTTCTGGATCATGAATACTCAGCCTGTACTGGTTAGAGAATGTGAATTCATACTATCAAATAATCCTTCAAAAATGGTTTTGCCAGTTTACAATCCTGTAGGATATCCGTTTCATGATATCCTCTCCAGAACAGGATATTATCATTTCTTTTTAAAGTTATATTTATGTAATAAAAGGAGAGAAGCCATCTCATTTATATTTAATTTTATTTCTTTAATTTATCATTTTCTCCTATGTTTCTTAGAAAGTTTTGTTCCTGATTGTGCATTGCTAGTTTACATTCTGCTCATTTATCTATTTCTGCTTTGATATTTTTCTTATGAATTTCTATGATATATTTAGATAGTAAAGGTATCATTCAATCTGCAATGGACTACTTTTCACTATTGTTTGCCCTTAATTTATTCATTTTTTAAGTACTGTTCCTTATTCTAAATTTTTTTTTTTTTTGAGTAGAGAGTCTCATTCTTTTGCCCAGGCTGGAGTGCAGTGGCACAATCATGGTTTACAACAGCCTCAACCTCTTGGGCTCAGGTGATCCTTCTGCCTCAGCCTTCCAAGTGGCCGGAACTATGTATCCATGCCACTGCACCCAGTTAATTTTTTGATATTTTGCAGAGCCAAGATCTTGCTATGTTGCCCAGACTGGTCTTGAACTCTTGAGCTCAAGCAATCCTCCCACCTTGGCCTCCCAAAGTGCTGGGATTATAATGTGAGTCACTGTGCCTGGCCTGTTTTTTATTCTAAAGCTCAATTTTTGGGTGGGAGGGAGGAGGGAGCACATTTATTTGTAACAGTCATTTATAATATAGTTTAATGTTCTAGTGACTTCTACTAATAAACTTCTCTGTTGAGCAGAATTCCAAGTTAAAGATTTTTCTCTGTTAAACTTCTCACAGGTAATAACAAACTCATTAAGTACTATCTATACTAACTTACAAGAAAATAACAATTTTATTGAAACACAGTCTTTAGGCAGGCAGCTACATTATTTCTATAAAGATGATTATGAATTATGAAATCCAGCCATGTGTCTAACATTGAGTTGCCTTGAGGCTGCCAACCTGTGTGATTAAAAGGCAAACATTTCAAGAAAACCATGAAGCAGTTTAAAAGTCAAGGCGGACTTTTAAAAAATCTGCATGGCATCAAGAATTTACAGGAAAGGATCATTTGAAGGGATGATTATGGATTTTTTTGAGCAAAAGAACTGAAATGGAAATCTTTTAAAAATATTTAAATCAAACATTAAAGAATGCATCTGGGTTCTATTTTGTTAAGGAACATTTTTTCAACCCAAATAATTTTTGCCTAGTGAATGGGGAGGTGGAGGTGGGGATGGTGGGAGAAGCAGACTATTTGAATATTCTATCAATATTTTCCAGATGCCTCCCAACTGATGAGACAGTATAATGAGGAATCTAATAGGGCTTTGAATTGATTTTTCACAAATCCTTTCATTTCTTAGAAGTCATGAATGCATTGTATTACAGATCCACTCAACTGCCATAAATGTGTTTTTTGGCAGTTGGATTTTTCTTGGTAGCAGTTTTTAAAAAGTATCTCCTCCAAGAGTGCTGTAATGAAATTTGGTTTTAAAAAAGGATATACAAGAGCACATTTTAACCATAAATTATGGTGTTGAAGGTCAAAGTTAAAATAGTGTGTAATGAAACAATATTCGTTTGGGAGGGAGTTGGAATGAGGTAGACACAGGTTTATAAAAATCTGTAGGAAAGCTTAGAGTAGCGCTAGAGTTTGAATGTTTGTCCCCCAAACCTTATGCTGAGACTTTGATCCCCAGTGTTGGAGGTAGGGCCTAATAAGAGGTGTTTGGGTCATGGGAGTGGATCCCTCATTAACGGCATGGTGCTCCCAGTATTAAGTTCTCTATTAGTTTCTGCAAGAGCTACTTCTTTTTTGTTGTTGTTGTTGTTTTTGAGTTGGAGTTTCACTCAGTCGCCCAGACTGGAGTGCAGTGGCACGCTCTTGGTCACCACAGCCTCGACATGCTGGGCTCCGGCGATCCTTCTGCCTCAGCCTTCCAGGTAGCTGGAACTACAGGCGCGCGCTACCACGCCTGGCTAGTTTTTGATTTATTGTAGAGATGAGGTCTTGCCAAGTTGCCCAGACGGGTCTCGAACCCACGGGCTCAGGCAACCCACTCGCCTTGGCCTCCCAAAGTGCTGGGATTACAGACTGAGCCACTGAGCCCAGCAAGAGCTACTTCTTAAAAAGAGTCTAGAACCTCCCTGCCACTCTTGTTGTGTGATCTCAGCACACACTGGCTCCCCTTTGCTCTCTGCCATGGGTGGAAGCAACCTGAAACCCTTACCAAGAGCAAATGCTAGTGCCATGCTTCTTGTGCAGTCTGCAGAACTGTGAGCCAAATAGACCTCTTTTCCTTGTAAGTTACTCAACCTCAGGTATTCCATTATAGCAACAAAAAATGGACTAAGACAAGTAGATTTAATAAGTTTGTGTGTGTGTGTGTGTGTGTTTGAGTCGGGGGTTCTCACTCTGTCACTCAGGCTGGAATGCAGTGTCTAGAGAACAGTTCAATGCAGCCTCGATTTCCTGGACTCAGCAATCCTTCTGCCTCAGCCTCTAGAGTGGTTAGGATTACAGGCACGCACTACTGGACCCAGTTAATTTTTTGATTTTTTGTAGAGACAGGGTCTTGCTATGCTGCCAAGGCTGTTCTCAAACTCCTAGGCTCAAGCAATCCTCCCACCTCAACCTCCCAAAGTGCTGGGATTACAGGCATGAGCCACCATGCCTGGCCCAGATTTAAGGAATGTTTTTCAGGACATTGGTATAATTTAAACAGTTTATATGAAAAATTAGTGAGATCCCTGCTCATACCACTTATACAAATAAATTGTAGCTAATATTTACTGAGCTCTTATTATATGCTAAGCGCTGTTGAAAGGCTTACTGTGGAATCGAAGCTCAGGAGTGAGATCTGAACTGGTGATGTGTATGGGGGAATCATCTTGTAAGAAAATGACAGTTGGGAGAAGGCAAAATGGGAAAAGAAAGAGCTTGACTCAGAGCCCTGGAAAACACCAATGTTTAAAAGATGGATAGCAGAGGAGAGAACTGCAAAGCAAAATAAGAAGCTGCTAGAGAAGTATATGGAAAGAAAGAACGGGTGGTTAGTTGGAAGCCAGGAAAGAATTTCTAGCTCTGAAGAATAGTCAACATGTAAGTGCTATCAGGGATGGGATGAAGACTGAAAATGCTCATTGACATTTTCCCTTCTAGATTATAAAAACTCCAGGAAAAAGGCACAGTATCTGTCTTGTTCATTCTTATATCCTCATCACATGGACTATAATAGATTCTCCATAAAAATAAGCTTAAGTAATGCAAGCAGACGAATACATTATTTATTTAAAAGAGAAAACTAGGTTAGACTATGTTAGCTGAAGAGTTTCAAACTCTAATTTCTTTTGTTATGAAATTTTCTAAGCTATTTTCTCCTAAAAATAATTACCTTCCTTCCCCCCATTTCCCCAAATGACAGGATGTTTCGCTAATAGTACCTTACAATTTTCTCCAAAAATTTGGTCCGTATATTAGATAAAAATTATCCAGACAAAATTCCATAATCATTTTCTCCCTGTAACCCCATTATATGTGCTCTCCAGTGATTTGCACATCTCTGGTCCCTTGCCTGGGGTAGTCCCAGTACAAGGAAAGCAGACCTAAAGAGTTGATCTGATGCCATGTTACATGTATCTGATTTCAAATTCATTTATGTTTTTAGAGAAATCAAATAATTTCCTCCCTCTTATCTTTTTATTCTTTTATTTTTATTTTTTTGAGTTGGAGTCTCACTCTGTCACCCAGACTGGAGTGCAGTGGCCGCTCTCGGCCACTGCAGCCTCGACCTGCTGGGCTCCAGCGATCCTTCCACCTCAGCCTTCCAAGTAGCTGGAACTACAGGCGCGTGCTACCACACCCGGCTGATTTTTGATTTATTGTAGAGATGAGGTCTCGCCAAGTTGCCCAGGCGGGTCTTGAACCTGCAGGCTCCGGCAATCCACTCACTTCAGCCTCCCAAGGCGCGGGATAACAGGCTGAGCCACGGAGCCAGGCTGAGCCACGGAGCCCGGCTTTTTTATTCTTTTAAATTGTATTGTATTTGTTTTTGTCTGCTACGTTTTATGTCAACACATAGTAACAGTGTTGCACATTAGAATCACCAGTGAGCTTTAAAAAATTCCAATGCTCGGGTCTCACCCACACCAATTAAATCAGAATGTCTGGGGTAGTAACCAGGCATCACTGGTTATTCCAATGTGCAGCAAAGTTTGGAAACCACAGGCACAGTAGGTTTTAATGTCAGTTCTGAGATGTCACTGATGACCTCGTAAGCTTGGACATGTACTTCAACTCCATGGGGTTAAACAATATACAAAGTACCAATCTCACAGAGTTGTTAAGTATGAAATGATTCAAAATAAAGTGATCGTATTAGTGTGTAGAGCACAACAAGGACTATGTAATTGTTGGGGGAGAGTGGTTAGCACAGTCTACTCCCTGTATAAGTGAAAAATGTCATAATTCATTATAAGTGACATTGCTACACCCCATCCTTTAGTGTGGCTTGGTTTAACTACCACTTCCTAGACAGTTTTCAGGTAGAGTCTATGGCCTATTTCTTCAGTGGTGAACAAGGAAAACAAGTCTCTGCTCTCCCAGAATTTACATTTTATTAGGAGATAATCAACAAATCAACATATAATTTCAGGCAGTGCTCACTGAAGCCATGCCAATGAAATAACCTTTACTCTGAATTCACTGTGATCTCTGCCTAAAATATACTTGGCAAAAGGGAAGCCCTATAGTCTTTAAAATAATTTACCAAAGCATTAAACAATGTATGTATAGTTCTAAAAGGTGAAGTCACAAGTCTTATCAAATACAAAATGAACACGTCAAAGATGATTTGCTCATTAATGGGGAAACCAGTAAGCTGTCAAAACCAGTTCTAAGGAAAAATTAAAACACCCACCTATATTGTTGGATCAGGAATAGGGACTGCATTTACAAATCGATGTAAAAAGGCTTTTTTCCATGGAAAGGTAAGATTCATTAGGAAGTCCAGTGGACTAGTCTTAAGAGTTGTACAAAGAAAAAAAAAAAGTTGTACAAAGCAGCACAAAGGTGGATAGTGTTGGGATAAACATATGAATGCAGGTATCTTTTTGGTAGAACCATCTATGTCCAAACCTCAGTAATGCGCAACATACCCGTAACAAACTTGCACATGTATCTCCCTGAATTTAAAATACAATTTTAAACAATAGATAAGAAAGGTGAAGAGTCCCCATAGCATCAGAATACCAGGAAGGGTGTTGCTGTCTACGGCTGGTTTTTGTTGAAGACACCCTTTAATCTTTTGGTCCATGTCAACGTGTTTCACAATTTTCCCCTACAAATAATCACTCCTATTATCTGTAAAAACCCAGCAGCTAAGCAGTTCTTCCACTTTATCTTATTTTCATTTTTCTTAATCCTTTTGCCTTAGGCAGGGTTAGACGGTGTTTCTCTGCTTCCACCAAGGCGGCTTCAGAACAACGGAGAGTAGAGAGCTAATCCTTTATCCCTCCAGGGAGTCACCAATTTCCACCACAGGGGCGTGCACCACGCCAGAGGGGCTTAGCTCCGCCCCTTCCCCGCAGGCACCGCCCCTTCCCCAACAGGCTCCACCCTTGGCCAGCCCAATGATCGAGCTGTGAGTAGAGATCACGTGAGCAGCCTGTACGTGGCAAAGACATAGCTCAGAAAAGCCCCTTGTGCTTGCGTTCTCCCGTCTACTTTATCTCGTTTCTGCTTTTTCCCATTAAATGCCTCTTTTCTTGCCGGTCTCACCTCGGGGATGGTGAATTACGGGGTTACCCCCAACCCGAATTGTCCTAGGCCCAAGAGCCGGCCCTTGTTCTTACGTAACAGACGGAGACCGATTAGCGCTGAGGCGAGCTGCAGTTCTGATTGGGCGCGAGATCATGTCAATCTCCAAGTTTTTCCAATCAGAAGCCAGGTCCATCTAGAGTAAGCCGAAGTCGCGCGAGAGCGGCGCTCGGTGCTCAGTGCGCAGTTGCGAAGGAACTAGGAGGGTCCCGGGCCGGGGGCGGGCTGGAAGACTCGTCATTTGCTTTTGGATACGGTGACAGAGCTGTTTGAGTTTGCTGCGCGCAAGGCATTTGTCAGGGGTCAGGCCAACAAAGAGGCTTGCGAGATTCCCGATGGTGTCCATGACTTTCAAGCGGAGCCGCAGCGACCGGTTCTACAGCACTCGGTGCTGCGGCTGTTGCCATGTCCGCACCGGGACAATCATCCTGGGGACCTGGTACATGGTAAGGGAGGGCGGGCGGGGGGATAGAGGGCGGTGGAGTGGGCCAGTGCGCATGTGCGGGAAGTCGGGTTAGCCCGAGGGAGTGGGACTGAAAGCCGAGTGTTGGGTGGGGCGGGGATGTGGAGGGGCGCTTCTCTTTAGGGCGCTCTGACTTTGAATGGAGTCCAGGCCTCTGGGGAAGGAGACTTGTTCGGGGAGCGGAGTAGGGGCGGTGGGCAAGAATGGGGGGAGAGTTCTTCCGCATAAATTTGAGGAGAAAGCGGGCTTGGGAGAGGTGAGGCGCTAGCATTCGGTGGAAAGTTCTGGGGATTACCTGGTTTCTGCTCTTTTTGTATTTCCTCGATCTGAAAGACACCCTCGGCTTCCTCCCACCCAGTGCTCCCTGGATTTCTTCCCCCTAACAAAACTATTGGGAGCGGATCTTGATAAATGCAGTCTAGTTTCGACATCGTCCTGCCTGATGGGAAAGCGAAACATCCCAGCTGTGACCCAGTCGTCTGTGTTTCCTGGGCCTTGTTTTTGTTACAGCGTGTTTGTGGTGTAGGCCTCTATTGCGAGCTTAGGGTTTACACCTGATCATCTTTTTTTCCTGGTGCAGCCCCTCCGTCCCTGTCCATTAGATGCTTTTCATAACAGACCCGTTCTGTTTTTTTGAGGCTTTCTTGAGAGCCTATTCTCTTCTGGCCACAAATGCTGGCATTTCTTGGGTTCCAAGATCTATGTGATTCTGTCATTACCAAGATGACAGTGTGGTTGATTGGCAGTTAACTAGTAATACTTTTGTGATTCATTTTTTTTTTCAACCACCATGCCCAGTACCCGTACACATAGAAGCAAATTTGTCTGTGGTTTTTAATATGTGATTCAGCTGAAGTAGTTTTAGGTTATAATGACTTTACTGAAGCAGTGACAAACTTCATACATTGTCGACTTGACCACTTTCTCTGATGACTTTGTGATTGTGTGTGGGGAGGGAGGGGGAGATATTGGCGATACAGTGCAGCTTCTGATAAAATGAACTGCAAAAGTGGCAAGAGATTTAGCTCAGAGCGCTTTCTGCTTTTCTCTGTACTTGTTACTTTTCCACTCCATGTCTTGAAACCATTAGTAATCATTTGGACAATCACCAGATAAGAATCATCTCCAAGGAGGCAGATATTGTTGTAGCACACCCAGGACAACCTGACCTCCACATTATTACTGACTTACCCTCTTGTTTTTTTTACAGTTTTGCTTCTTTAATGTACGTTTAAAAAACAACAAAGCCTAAATATATATGCTTACTTGCTTGTCCTGAATTTATTTTCGTGTTTCCTATACTTTTAAATTCAGAAATGTCATCTTATGGTATAATTATATCACATTTTCCCTAAGAGACTCCCTTTTGTTCTATATTTTAACTGGCTTTAAATACTGAACATCGTATAGTTAATGACAGTCATCTGCATTATATTTCTAACTTCCTTTTATTTTCCATTTTGCTAAGGGGCTGCGTCTAATTTCTTTTGTTTGTCCTTAACTCTGCCTTCCATTCCCCTAAATGAGTAACTCAAATCTGGAGGCTTCTCAAGCTTTTTACCCTAACTCCTAGTAGATGACCCTCTCTCCTACTTAACTGCAAAAAGAGAGTCAATCAGCTGGGCTCTCTTCCTGAAAATTTAGTCTTCTGTTTCTTCTTAGATCCTTCCTTTTATTCATAGAACAAAGGATTTCAATTCCTCAGGAAGAAAACACCACTACTTTTATTTCAACCACCCAAAATGTAATTGACTGTGTTTCTTTCCAGTCTTTCCCAGGCAGATGTTTGATGCTGTGGGCTCTGCGCAGAAATAAAAACAGTAGCAAGATAAAGTGGGAATTATAAACAGAAAACTCAAAATGCAGATAGAAAAACTACAGCAAGGGCATTCTTACAAAATGGGAAGTTAGGAGTTTACATCTGTTCCCTACTTGAAGCACATGATGTGAAAATGGTTCACGTGTCTCTAAAGTCTGTGCTTTAGTCTCACAATTTTAAAAAGATGCCATAACTGTCCTTACTATACGTGGATGTTTCAGGTTAGTGTAGATATTTTACTGTAGATTGCTTAAATCCATTGATCTGTCTTAAATCAATTAAGAGATTTACTGATCATCCATAATGTAAAAAGACTTTGGTGGACATACAAAAGGAATAAATCACAGATACCATATGTTACTTGTCTTTTGTATTCCTATTATCTGCCACATGGTGTAATCAAATGTTTCTTGTCTTAACGTGACATCAGTCTTTAAGATGTTTATGGTATGACAAAGAACTTTGGAGCACAGATATGAAAGTAAAATTTAGGTACTGTGACAAGGGAGAAGGGGAAGGTGATCAGTAATATCATATTCTAATCAGATTAGGTACTGGAAAAAGCACATTGGTTTTGTTTGTCACTGTATTGTTGGTGACTTTCAAAAGCTTCAGAGCCATAGCAATACAAAGACACAACTTCTGCCTAGTTGAGGAAACATGTAACACTTAGAAAACAAGACCACTTAGACCAAAATATAGTATAATACCTCTAAACAAAGACAACTTGTCCAAATAGTGCCTTTTATTGCCAGAAGCTTCTTTACTAAGAGAAATAGTATAGGGGTGAGTGAGGTAGAATGTCACTTTGCTCCCTGACTACCTTGTCAAGGTACTTTCTTCCTCTATTCCAGGTAAGGCAATACTTCCCAATCTGCGTGGGAGAATATTTATGATTCCCTCTAGATTACCTCCGCCAGACTTCTAAGGTTATGATGCTCCCTGTGCCGTGGAACTTGAGGGTACAGCTCTCCCTCTGCTGGGCCCATACATATCAGTGACTATCTGATACAGTGTGGTTGCTTTCCAGCCATGGCGTCTACTGGTTTAGTGTTAAGGTAATTGTAATACTGTATACTAAAGTTTTAACTGTATATTTAGTAGTGCTGTGGGACATGGAGAAAGCCAGAACCAGTTATTAGGTGTACCAGAGGATTGGCTCTGAAGTGTTAACCTTTGGTATTTAGATTTGAAAGAAGCATTCCTGGTTTAATACCTGGTTAAATAATAAGAAATTTCAGGACGAGCACAAGTTAAATTCTTGCATTCTTGAAATTGTTTTCTCTATCATTTATTGAAGCATTTTGAAGCCAGATTTCAAACACGTTTCTTATGCAGTAAAAGCTCAGATGTTTATTGAATGATTGAAAATGGACTTAAAAACCTGCTTCAGGTAGACTTTGTTGTGGTCAATGGTGTGTTACAAGGATATATTTTGAGTATTTGTAATAATTTCGGGTCTTATAACGATTTACTATATGGCTGATTTTTCATGACTGTCTCAACCATAACCAATCTAAAGCTAGGAAACTGGGAGAGAAGTGAAGGCAGGTTTTGTCAAGCTCTATACCTTTCTAGCTCTCATCCCTGACTTCTTTAAGTAAGTACAGCTTGTTTACTTTCAAAGACAGTTCCCTTCCTTAAACTCATTGTTTTACACCTCTTTGCTTCTGTGCCTTTGCATATGCTGTTCCTTCTTCCTGAAATGTTGTTCTCCTCCAAGTCACTTTCTAAAAATTTTGTTAAGGAATTGGTCAGACATTCAAAAGTAGTGAAATATTCTGAAAATCTCCCATGTACTCACTACCTGTTTCAGCCATTAACATTTGCCAATTCCAGATAACTTTATTTATTGAGGCAAGGTCTTGCTCTGCAGCCCAGGCTGGGGTGGCACAATCATGGCTCACTGCAGCCTTCAACTCCTGGGCTCAAGTGATCCTCCCCCCCTGGCCTTCCAAAAGTGCTGGCATTACAGGCGTGAGCCCAAATAATTTCTTTTATTTATTTTTGAGTCGGAGTCTCACTGTCTCCCAGTCTGGAGTGCAGTGGCACCCTCATGGCCACTGTGGCCTTAACCTGCTGGGCTCAGATGACCCTTCTGCCTTAGCCTTCCAAGTACAGGCACATGCCATCACGCCCAGCTAATTTTTTGATTTATTGCAGAGACGAGGTCTCACCAAGTTGCCCGGGCTGGTCTAGAACCCTGGGCTCAGGCAATCCTCTCAGCCTCCACCTCCCAAAGTGCTGGGATTACAGACTTGAGCCAGCGTGCCCAGCTCCGTATAATTTCTTAATGGTTAGCTCAAATGTTTTCATGGTGAAGCTTTCCTTACTTAATGGTTAGCTCAGGTGTTTTCATGGTGAAGCTTTCCTTACTTCCTTTTCAGAGAGAGCTGTTTTCCTCACTGTGCATCTGGGAAAGTTTCTACATACCTCTTGTATGTATTTATTAAATGGTACTTCTTACACATTAGTATGATCATCTTTTTTCTTATGTTTTCACAACAAAATTTCCTCCTGGAAGGAGGAGGGTGATTCCTTACTTTATAAAATGTGTGTCGTGGCTAACTTATTAATTGGATCATTTGAGATGTTCATTAGACATTTGTTGAATGAATTGTCTCCTCCAGAAAATAGTAAGTATACTCAGTTGTAACTACACATAACAGTAAACAAAAAAAAATACCCTTATATATACATTAAAATTTTTTTTAAAGATTGTCAGCTTTGATCTCCATCAGGTGGCAGTTCTTTGTTTGGTTTTGTAGACTGACTTCCCTTTGTGTGCTTTCTCTGCATGTGAAACCTGTGTCAGAATACCCTGAACCAAGCACTTTGAATTATGGTCTCAGCAGATACTGGGTCTAGTCAAAACATGGTATGGGAAAACTGAAGAAGAATGACTTTTCTTTCTTTTTTTTTTTTGAGTTGGAGTCTCACTCTGTCGCCCAGGCTTGAGTGCAGTGGCATGCTCGCGGCCACCGCAGCCCTGGCCTACTGGGCCCAGGCGATCCTTCTGCCTCAGCCTTCCAAGTAGCTGGAACTACAGACGCAAGCCACCACACCCAGCAGGTTTTTGTGGTTTATTGTAGAGAAGAGCTCTCACCAAATTGCCCTGGCTGGTCTCAAATCCCTGGGCTCAGGCAATCCTCTCACCTTGGTTTCCCAAAGTGCTAGGATAGCCACCATGCCAGGTCAGAATGACTTTTTAAAAGTCCCCTTTTGGGATAGATGTGACAATGAAATGAGGAAACAGAAGAACTACTCTCCTGAGGTGGCTGAGTGCTTCCATGGATTTGATACTGCTCTTTGTAACAAGTAAAATCTAACATTTTTTGTTTACTTATATAATCAAAAACAATGCATATCACATGAATTGATTGATTAAATTTATAGTACTACTCCCATATTGAGTGGTATGTCCATTGCCTGTGCTGTTAACATGTTTGCTGCATTCTGTTCCTGTTCTTACTACCAGGTTTAGAAGTTAATCATTTAATCTTTTTTTAAGGAGATGGGTTCTTGCTGTATTGCCCAGCTCAGAGAAAGTTTATGTTGCAAGACTACTGTGTAATTAATTTTGTGTATTGTTTGAGAAATTAAACATGGAACTTAGTAGAAATGTCACACGTAATCAGAAGTTAGTTGCCAGTGTCCTGGCATGGTGGCTTATGCCTGTAGTCCCAGCACTTTGGTAGGCTGAGGTGGGAGGATTGCTTGAGCCCATGAGTTTGGCACCAGCCTCGGCAACATAGCAAGACCTCGTCTCTACCAAAAAAAAAAAAAATAGCTGGGCAGTGGTGGTATGCACTTGTAGTCCTAGCCACCCAAGAGGCTAAGGTGGAAGGATCGCCTGAGCCCAGGAGTTCAAGGCTGTGGTGAGCCGTGATTGCGCCACTGTACTCCAGCCTGGGTGACAGAGTGAAGGGCCTGACTCAAAAAAGTTTCCAGGATCTGTATATAAGCACAGGATAGGTGCTTAGTGGTGAATCTTTTAAGATCACAGGGATATGTTTTTCAGTCTGATACTTTAAGATGTAAGTTGGGATTCTAATGAAATGTAATGACTGAATGGAATATAATTAACCTGTTGAAAATTGTAAAACTGAGTTTTTTGGGTTTTTTTTTGAGTTGGAGTCTCGCTCTGTCGCCCAGGCTGGAGTGCAGTGGCATGCTGCTCATGGCCACTGCAGCCTCCACCTGCTGGACTCAGGTGATCCTTCTGCCTCAGCCTTCCAAGTAGCTGTAACTACAGGCATGCGCCATTATGCCTGGTTAATTTTTCTTGGTTTATTGTAGAGATGAAGTCTTGCCAAGTTGCCTGGGCTGGTCTTGAACCCGTGTGGGCTCAGGCAATCCTCTCAACTCGGCCTCCCAAAATGCTGGGATTATAGGTGTGAGCCACTGCACTTGGCCAAAACTGAGCTTTTAATGAAGTAACACTGATATGCATTTTACCTTCTTGGTCCTTTTGATTAAGTGTATGATTTATTTTGTTTAATATTCAAGAGTATGAGCTGCAGTGAAATGAAATTTGACGTGTCACTAATACTAAAAGAAGATAATAGTGAATGCACCTGTGACTTACTCATGGAAGAGAAGAAAAGAGATTTTTACAAATCATACATGTAAGCCAGGTGTGGTGGCTCACACTTGTAATCCCAGCACTTTGGAAAACTGAGGCAGGAGGATCACTTGAACTAGGAGTTTGAGACCAGCCTGGGCAACATAGTGAGACCTCCATCGCTATACAAAATTATAAAAAGTTAGCCAGACATGGTGACATGTGTCTGGCTACTCAGGAGGCTTAGGTAGGAGAATCTCGTGGGTACAAGATTTTGAGGCTTAGTGAGCTATGATTGATTGCTCTACTGCATTCTAGCCTGGGCCATAGAGTGAGACTCTGTCTCTTAAAAATAAATAAATAAACAAACAAATAAATAAATCCTGCATGTGATAAAAGATTTAAGAAGAGAAATTTAAACTCCTGTATTTTTGGCATGTCATTCCCTTCAATTATTAATTGAGTTTGCATGTTTTTCTTGACAACATTTTTCTGTACTGTGGAGAGCTTTCTCACTATGATTATATTGTGTTTAGCGAAGAAGAGTTTGCTCAGTTGATTTTAAACTGATTTTCATACACAAGACATATAATGTTTCAGTAGGTATAGCTGATTGTTCAGTAATTAACTCACCTAATAGTACTGGCTCATACTCACTGGGCAAAACCCATCGCAACAAAAGTGGACAACAAAAAATCAGCCTTCAACTGGGGAGCCACCTTGCAAATCTCCTGTAAATCCTCTCAAGATTTGAAGGGTAAAGAACCTTGTCTTGGAGCGATGCAAGGAAAGAGACATGCTACTGAACATATTTATTTAGAAAGTGAGATATAAACAATATATAGCCTTAGCTGAAGTTTCTTTTGGAGAGACCTCAACACAGGAGCCACTGAAGAGTGATCATAAGTGGTCAAATAGTGCTGAAAAGCAGGGTGTCCTAAAAACCAGCTTTGTGTCCTAGTTCCCCCTTCTGTCAGTGTAGCAGTCTTAACACAAGTCATGTAGCTTTACTGAACCTTAGTTTCCCCATCTGCAAGTGGGCTTTAGTAATATTTACTTCACAGGTGGTTGTGAGTAATAAATGAAGCAATATATGTAAGTATTCATGTCATAGTATATCCTTAATAAATATTGGTTGATTCTGAATTTGTTGTTGTGACATTGTTAGATCACCCAACCTAAAGATAAAACTTGGTCTGCTCATTTAGAGAATGTTTGTGAAATGACTTCAAGTGATGAGAAGAAAATGTATTTCCTGTGTGTCACTTATCATTCATGGTAGGATAGGAAAGAAGTACATAGTAGAGTTTGTTTAATATACTGTTGATAAGAATCTAATAGTCTTTGAAAGTATCAGATGTTCAGGTTTTCACAAAGGGGAGGAGGGCGAATTCTGTGAACTTTAGATAGGGAAGCCTAACTCCAGTCCTAGGTGAGATTTCTATATTGAATCATTACTAGGACTGTGTCTGAGTACCTAAAGGCAGTAGTGTCTCTTGGGATACTGCAAGGATTGGTCAACAACTATAGACATAACGAATTTCCTTTTATTTGTGTTTTTGTTTTTGTTGTTGCTTTTTAAATTAAATTAAATTAAATTTTTGTGACAAGGTCTCATTCTTTTGCCCAGGCTGGAGTGCAGTGGCACAATCATAGCTTATTGTAACCTCAAATTCCTGGGCTCAAGTGATCCTTCCAAGTAGCTGGGACTACAGGCATGTACCACCACAGCCACTTCTAATTCTTTAAAAGTTCTTGTAGAAATTCACCAGGTTGCCCAGGCTGTTTTAAAACTCTTGGCCTTAAGCTATCCTCCTACCTGGGCCACTACTGTCCTTTTAAAATGAGTTAACAAGCCAGGCTCGGTGGCTCAGCCTGTAATCCCGCGCCTTGGGAGGCTGAGGGAGTGGATTGCCTGAGCCCGCAGGTTCAAGACCCACCTGGGCAACTTGGCGAGACCTCACCTCTACAATAAATAAAAAAAAAATTAGCCGGGCATGGTAGCATGCGTCTGTAGTTCCAGCTACTTGGAAGGCTGAGGTGGAAGGATTGCCGGAGCCCAGCAGGTCGAGGCTGCGGTGGCTGGGAGCGGCCACTGCACTCCAGCCTGGGCAACAGAGTGAGACTCCAACTCAAAAATAAAATGAGTTAACAACTCTGGTACACTTGGAAAATTTCCAGATATTATGATGGAATCTTAACAAGATGTTTGGCAGAGTCTCAAGACGTTCTTCTGGACTGGATGAAGAATTTTTTTGAAAAGTTGCTTATTAATAGGAGGGGACAGCCTTTGGCAGTTTTCTCCTCAGCTCTGTTGTTTTTTTGTTAGTGACTTAAATGGAGATATTGATTACATACTGATCATATTTTCAAATGCAGGAAGCTGAAAACGAGTAAATCTGTCCTGTGTCAAATCTAGATCCAGAAAATCTTGACAGGCGAGAATGTAATAAGATGAAATTCAGTTACAAATACATTAAGGCCTATACTTGGACCTCTGGGTCCAAATGTCCAGGCATAGATGGTAGCATAGAATTAGGTGTTTTAGGGAGGTAATCTCATGTGACATTCAGAAAATGCATAAGCCAGTGCAATTTCAGGTTGCATTAATTGAAACTAGCATATGATAACTGAGATCCTGTTGTGTTCTTACTGGACTGATCTTACCTCATTTTAATAGTATGTCCATCAAACTGGAGCAGGTATAAAGAGGGGAGCAAAAGGGAAACAGGCAACTAGAAAACATGCTAGTCAGGGGAATGATCTAAGGACCTGAATGTCTGTTCTAGAAAACATAGTATTTGGAGGTTACCCTCAGGTATTAGAGAAGCACTTACTTAGGAGGGGGAGCACATTATCATAAAAGGTATATTTATATCTTTGTTACTTCAAATAAGACAATTTTAGATATGGGAAGATATCTGAAGATTGTGCTGCAGACTGCTTTTCAATAGTAATTAATGTAATTGATGGAATGTTGTCTTGTGCAGGTGGTAAACCTATTGATGGCAATTTTGCTAACTGTGGAGGTGACTCATCCAAACTCAATGCCAACTGTCAACATTCAGTATGAAGTCATTGGTAATTACTATTCATCTGAGAGAATGGCTGGTATGTTTTGAGTTGGGAAAGAAAATCCCCTGCTAATTTTTATATACAGTCGTATGTCACTTAATGATGGGGTTATGATCTGAGAAATGCATCATTAGCTGATTTTGTCGTTGTATGAACATCCTAGAATGTATTTATACAAACATAGGTGGTATAGCTTACTACACACCTAGGCTGTGTGGTATGGCCTATTATTCCTAGGCTATAACCTGACAGCAGGTTACTGTGCTGAATATTGTATGCCGTTGGCACACAATGGTATTTGTGTATCTAAACATAGAAAAGGTACAGCAAATGCAATATTAATCATCTTATGGGACCAGTGTCTTATATACAGTTCATCGTTGACCAAAACTATGTGGCAGGTGACTATATATATGTCTATTTTTATATTTATATATACACATTTATCTTTATATATATATACACACACACACACACACACACACACACACACACACACACATATACACACACATATATTATTGATAGCTATTTAGAGCAGGATTGATTAAATTATGCTCAAATTACATTTCAAAAGGTAAGCTACATAATTAGGATAACATAAGTTAAATTGTGTCTAAGTAATTCCTGTTGAGAGAGGAAAGTATTTTGATACGGTTTTCAAAAATACTCAGGATTAAAATAAAGCATTTCTAGCCAGAAAACGTAATGGAATACTAGGTGCTTTGAGAAATGTGTAGTGTGTACCTTGACTCTGTCAGGACTAGGGAGAGAGAGAAGAGGGAAATTAAAATGAACTGTAAACCTTTGAGAGCCAACTGACAAGTGTTAGGATGAGAGATTTGCACATGGAGCATATAGACACTTATTGTAAAATGTGAGATATAAATGTATTAAATATATACTCAGTCACAATTCTACATATTTGTCTAGATGGAGAGAGACTTTACATTGGTATTGTTTATCTTTCTCTAAAATACAGGTACAGAAAAATGTTTGAGATTTTGAACTATTATACATTATGTAAGAAATTTAATATTTGAACAGAAAATTATGGCTCAGACATTTCAATGCAAACAGTTTTTACCTGTGTATTTTAAAATTCACTTCAGAAAAATGGTCCCTGTTCACATGCATATGTTATATTATAGGACCTTAGTTATCATGTTTTTAGGTTTATTTGCTTTTATTATAAAGTTCTAAGCTTCATTACATTTGTGGCCTTCTTTGATCCATTTATGAAGTTTAACTTATGTGTGTGTGTTTATTTGGTTGTTAATTTGAGTAGTTAGAATTGTCCGCATAGCTAACTTTTGTTTCTAGGAGCCAGGTAGAATCTTGTGACTGTAATATATATATAGTATTATGGAAACACTAACAATTGTTTATTCATAATGTATTTTTTAAAGTGTTTTCAGAAAAATAAAAAAAGAAAGTGAAATTTTGTTGTCAACTGTTTCAGGAGAAATAGCAAGAGCATATTAGAAACAGCCCTTTTGGCATTTTTTTTCTGAGTAGTCTTTTTTTTAAATTTAAAAACAACAACAACAAAAAGGAACAGTAAATAAATCTTCATTTTCTAATGACTGTTAGTCACTTGATATTTTCAAATTGTATTTCAGGATATGAAACTTTAACTTGCTAACATCAGTATTTTCCCTTGTCATATTTCTCCTCAAATTGAGGTGTAGAAAAAACATTTATGGCAATTGAAATTCTTGCAGGCCTGTTAGACTGACTCCTGTGGAGTCAGGAGGAGTTACTGTATTTTGTATGAGTATTGTAACTGCTGTAAAGAAAATCAGATGTAGTAATTATTATATTTATGCTGATTATAATTGTACCAAAGCCCTTATTCTTGAGAGAATATAAGAATACATAGTTCTTGGTTATGTGGCAGCTTGTATATCTTTGGAAGTTAAAATTTGACTTTCCCACAGATCCAGTTAATTTCTGATCATTGGCTTGATGACCAATTTTTAAAAATTAGTTTGTGATTGGTTATTTTTAATCAGCTAAACCCGATGTGGCAGTCAGTATATAGGAAACACGTCTGCAACATGTGCAAGCTCTTTTTCAATATCGATTGAACCTTATTTACATCTCTTTGGGAATGCGGAAATACCAGAAAGAGACCCTGGCTGAGGTTCTGTATATATAGTGGTGCTGGAAACCTGAGGTTTCTTTCTTTCTTTTTTTTTTTTTTTTTTGAGAAAGCAAAAGTTTATTAAGAAGACAAAAAATCTCCCAAGTAGTAGGGAACCTGAAAGAGGGTTGCCCAAAACCCGAGATTTATCTGGACATCTGGCCTTTGTGTTTTGTTGTCTTTATCGATTCACAAATACTGGAGTGTCTGTTGGCTCCAGGGTCACCAGATTTCCCCTTCTCTTTTGCTGTTTATTATTCCAGTGGGAGACCTTGAACTTCAGTTTATTTTATACTTTAAGAAATCAAAATAGGAGGCTTGAATTTCACCTGTATGATAACTACTTATGTACCTAACCCCAAATTGTACCCCACATCTTTAAAAAAAGAAATCAAAGTAAGCATGCAGTCTTCCATTACAGACTCTTGACAGCTCATTTGAATTACAGATTTTACTTTCAAGTTTGACAGTACCTGTCCCATTTAATTTTATATTTTGTTTATATCTGAATTCTTCTAAGTGGTATCGCTTATGCTACAGGGTAGTTATTTAAATCCTTAACATTTGGCTGTCCTGTATCTTCTAAGAAAAATAAAGAGAGCTTTTCTTACTTAGTTTAGTGCCAAATACTGGTAATATTTGTACTGCCCAGTGATAAGATTATGCATACACATTATTCAATACTGTGACTACTCAGAATTATTCTAATCATTCACCATTATTAGTGCCCTCAGCAGTTTTTTATTTTTTTGAGTTGGAGTCTTGTCTGCTCAGACTGGAGTGCAGTGGCACAATCATGGCTCACCACAGTCTCAAATCCCTGGGGTCAAGCGATCCTCCTGCTTCAGCCTCCCAAGTATCTGGGACTACAGGTGTGCATCACTATGCCCAGCTAATTTTCATTTATTTATTTATTCATCCATTCTTTTATAAGTAGAGGTGAGGACATGCTGTGTTGCTCAGGCTGGTCTCGGACTCCTGGGCTCAAGCATTCCTGCCTCGGCTTCCCAAAATGTTGAAATTACAGGCATGAGCCACCGTGCCTGACCTTCCTCAGTTTCTTACTATCTGTCCAAAGTCTCAGAATTAACTGTAGATCTGTGCTAAGACACTCAGTAAGTCAAATGTGGTTCAGCACTGTTTGAGATTATGAGAATATTATGTGAAAAATTTAGTGAACATGGATTAATGGAGAGTTAGAACAACCTGAGAGTTGAGGATCAGAGAAGAAAATAGTGTGTGTAGTAGAGAAGGCAAGATGAAGGAAGAAGTGAGTTTTAATGTTTGGGATATTGGGGTGGTGAAGAAGGGATTAATGGAGAGCTTTGAATTTCAGGTTATGTTTTATCTAAGGCAAGAGGTGGCATCTGTGTGTTCTGAGTTTCTCTGTCTTTTAAGCAGATGCCAGCCTTTCCTTCCAATTGAATCCTACTCATCTCACAAGATCCAACTCGTGTCATTTCTTTTATTTTTTCCTGATTCTCCAGGCAAAGTTAATTGCTTCTGCCTCTGTTATAGCACTTGACACATTGGATTATAATCACCTGTTGGCACATCTTAGACTCATAAGGGCACAGGGACCTGCTTCCCTAGTGGAGAACCGATATCAGTAAATTGTTGTACCCATTTAACAAATGGTGCTCTGTGAATTTCTCAAGGTGCATTACTTAATGCGGAATTGTAGATTTTTTTCCCACCTCTTGACCTTAGAACTTTTCATAGGCAATTTTGAAAATATCTAAGTTTAAATATTTTAAATTATTATAAAAATATTTAAGCTTAAATATTTTTAAGCTAGCTTTGAAACATTATTTTATCATGATGAGTTTTCTTTTTGTTGTGTAAGTAGCATAATTTGATTTTTGTTTTTGTTTTCTTAGATAATGCCTGTGTTCTTTTTGCCGTCTCTGTTCTTATGTTTATAATCAGTTCAATGCTGGTATATGGAGCAATTTCTGTAAGTATCCTATATTTTCAGCTTGTAGAGTTTGACCTTTACTTAGTGGTACTTAGTAATTTTATATATGTGATATAATGTTGTGATTGTTATTTGTTTCTACAGTATCAAGTGGGTTGGTTGATTCCATTTTTCTGTTATCGGCTGTTTGACTTCGTTCTCAGTTGTCTGGTTGCTATCAGTTCTCTCACTTATTTGCCAAGAATCAAAGAATATCTGGATCAATTAGTAAGTGTATATGCTAATCAAACTTATTTTTCTCACTTTAAGTAAAATATAATTTTTAACCATACATTTGGATAATTTAATATTAAAAATTCCTAAAGATAGATGTTGTGAAAGTAGTAATTCAGCTTTTATTTCTCAGTATATCAAAGGTATAATAATTTGCCACTCATTAAATTATTAGCTTTTTGTCTTTATAGGCTTCCATAGCATATATTTGAGTTCATACTATATCTTTAACCTTCTGCTACCCACCATTAGTGAATGTGTGGGTGTAAAGATAACTAGGAAGTTTAGGGAACAAACCATATATTTTTTGGGGAGTCAAGATATATGAAGATGTTGGCTGTGATAATAAATTGGAGCTGTCGCACAGTATCAGTAAATAAGGAACTTGTATTGATGCCATATAATGGAGGGTACAGAGGACACTTTAGACTGAAGTGGCCAGAGAGAGCTTCATGGAGGTGGTCTGGAAGGAAGTATGGGGTCCAGATAGTTGAAAGCTGGGACATCCTTAGTTCATTTCCAGAATACTGTCTTTTGTTTTTTATTTTATTTTATTTTATTTTTTTTGAGTTGGAGTCTCACTCTGTCACCCAGACTGGAGTGTAGTGGCTGCTCCCGGCCACCACAGCCTCAACCTGCTGGGCTCTGGTGATCCTTCCGCCTCAGCCTTCCAAGTGGAACTACAGGCGCGCGCTACCACACCTGGCTAACTTTTTGATTTATTGTAGAGATGAGGTCTCACCAAATTGCCCAGGTGGTCTTGAACCCGCGGGCTCAGGCAATCCACTCACCTCAGCCTCCCAAGGCGTGGGATTACAGGCTGAGCCACCGAACCTGGCTGGAATACTGTCTTTTAGAACTTTTCTCCCTGTTTCCATACTTTTAGATTTCCTGCCTAGTCCATTTTGCACACCACCAAATTATTTTCCATTCATTCAGATAACTTGGTTGCTGTTATGCACAAGGCACTATGCTAGGTCATAGGGATATGTCATTGGAGCTTACTTTCTAGTGAAGGAATTAGAAAATTGTCAGTTACTGAAATACAATTGTAGGCTGCTATGGGAGCACATATCACATGGGTAGTAGACCTGGGCTGGGATGTGAGATTGAAATTGTGCTTAGGAGTTTGAGTAGGAATTAAAATAGAGAAGGTACAGAAGTTTTGGGTAAAAGAAAGACCTTGAGACAGGAAGGAGCATGGTATAGTGACAGAACTAAAAGATGGCCATGGTGGCCACACAGAGGGAGGACTAGTAAGGCTGAAGAGAGGTAGCCAGGGGAGTACGGCCTGTTGACCTGCTCAGCCATGGTCCGAAGCTTCTTAAGTGCTTCTCTCTGCTCATCTCATCTCTGGCTGAAAAAAATGACAAGTGGTGCCTCCCTGCTTCTGAAAAAAATCCTTAGCACAGCTCAGCAAGCACAGCAAGATAGCATTCTCCCATGAGTGGTCCCTTCTATGGTTATCCTTTTTTTTTGCAGGTAAAGAGCCAAAAAAAAAAGTCTTTTTAAGGAGGTACTTAGCTAGGGGTGGTTTGTGCTGCTTTTTTAATGGAAATGTAATTATTTAGGCCTTTGTATTAAAACACATATAAGTTAAAAAAATTTAAATGAGCTTTATAGGAAATAACATCAAAATGAATTTATTATTCTTTTTACAGACTCTGGTGTTTTCTCTCCCCTCTGTTTTATTCACTTAGTTCATCAGACTGGAAGATACTTCCTCTTCTAACTAGCTTTTTATTTATTTATTTATTTTTAAGAGACAGGGTCTCACTATGTTGCTCAGGCTAGTCTTACACTCAAGTGATCCCCTGCCTCGGCCTACCAAAATGGTGGGATTAAAAGCTTGAGCCACCATGCCTGGCTATGGCCAGCTTTTATATTCTAAATTCTTCTTCCTGAACTTAGTTTATTGTCTCTTGCATAGTCTGGGCTGAATGAGTATTTAATATAGCTGATCCTTCTCATTAGAACTGAATATGTTTAAAAACTCATAATCTTGCCTGGCTTTATAACCAGTGACATGCCTTCTTTTTTCTCTGATTAGAGTTGAGACCAACAATTGGCTTTTAGAAAAATAGTTTTCTCCAGGTAGGACTAACTTTGGAAGTTGGATCTCAGCACCTCCTGACTTACTGACTCAGTGACCCAGGGACAAATCTGGAGACAGTGTTTTTCCAAAGGCCAGAAAGACAGAAAATAGTGAAGAGAAAATGAGCTCAATTTAGACTCTTAGGAATATGATACCGTTTCGAACAGGTGTATTTTAATTGACTGTTAGCATGAATTAATGATTATGAGGCCTAAACATGCTTTGAATTAAATTCTCTTTACACATCTTTATTAGACTATCACTTATGACTTTGGGACCTTTTGTTTGTATCCTTAAAATACTCTCTAGGTTATCACCAGGTGCAAGTGCAGTTGCAGAATTGTAAATGTGTATGTGTGTTTTTTTAATAGCCTGATTTTCCCTACAAAGATGACCTCCTAGCTTTGGACTCCAGCTGCCTCCTGTTCATTGTTCTCGTGTTCTTTGCCTTATTCATCATTTTTAAGGTATGTTGCTGACTGAATCTTTGGGGCGGCTAGTGAGACTGATACTGTCCCTCTAGCCCTTTGGACTGCTGTACATGCCTACAAGTAACAGCAGATTGAGGATTTATGGGTACAGTGTTTATTCTGGTACACTATTAGAAATAGCTTGAAGGGAACGTCCTGTGTCATGTTTCCAGGGAATGATTGGAAGTGTCAGGATCCTTTCCAAGAAAGGAACAACTTTGTGTGATTCCCAAGGTTTGAAAACCCAGAACTTGTTCGGCAGCACAGTGGGTTGATCAGCCTGAATTGAATTCCCACCTCCGGTTTTTCTGTAAAATGTTTTGGTGATGAAACTTGTGACATTTAAATGAGAGCAAGTAGGGAAAGGGCCTGGCCAGTGCTGGATCTAGACAGATGGCAGCTCCCTTTTCCACAGAGGATCTGTGGGGAAAGCATCATAAGTTGCCTACGTTTAGAGCAGGTAGTCTGTTGAGTTTCTAGCAGATGAAAATTCTGTTTTATTCTTTCAGGCTTATTTAATCAACTGTGTTTGGAACTGCTATAAATACATCAACAACAGAAATGTTCCAGAGATTGCTGTGTACCCTGCCTTTGAAGCACCTCCTCAGGTTAGCTACAGTTTAATCCAGTAAAATGTCATTAGCCGTTATTGACTATTCGAAGAGAAGGACCTGGAACTCACTTTCCCTTTGTGCCATGACTGTGGTTTGGGGCATGAATGGCTGAAATCTTCAGGACTCAGCTTTTCCCAGTTAGAATCCTGAGTCCATGAGACTGGAGAGACTCTCTGTTGCTTGTGTCACCCAGCTTAGCTGTGAGTTTTATTCCTTAGTGGTCCTCGCCAGTGTTGTGTTCATGGAAAATAAGACAAGAAACAGTAGCCTCTGGGGCTTCTGAGGATGGGGAGTACCACTGATTGAAACTTGTGTTTTTCAAAAGCATCCATGTGATCCAGAGGGGGAGCTGACCTGTCTGGGAGATGAGTACAGTGGGTTCCTTGAGTCTGTTAGGGGTGGGAGAGCTAACTCTTGGCTGCCTCTGATTGCTGCTGCACTTCCTTCCCAGAGTTTCAACATACGGAATATATGTGACCCATAATAGGGCCAGCTGTCGCACTCAGAGTCACTTAGATATGAATGCCACTCCAGTGCATAGGTGTGCCTGTTACCCTAGAGGACATGATAGAAGTTGCATGATCTTTTGACTACAAAGATTCTGATGAAATTAGGATCCAGGATATTATTGAAGTCTTCTTATAGCTTGATTTGGTAGGGCTGCCTTAACCCACATCCTCACCCCTCCCTTCGGGGCATAATTGGCTTTGGCATTTTGTCAGTTGCAGAGGAATGAGGAGAGAACAGAGGCACATGCTCCTTGGAGCCACAGGGTCAGTCCAGAAGCAGAATTCTGCCATCCTCCCTCCCTCCCACCTGGTAAAGTTCCAGGTTTTCAGGCATCTACACTCAGGAACTTTTTAGCTAACAGTTTAGTTTCTTCAGCTTTTCTTTATACGTTTGTGTAACCCTATTTAGGGCATACAGTCTAAAATCTGAATTATCCCAGAAAGGACTTTAAAGTCTGTATATTTTTTTCTTTCTTCAGTATGTTTTGCCAACCTATGAAATGGCCGTGAAGATGCCTGAAAAAGAACCACCGCCTCCTTACTTACCTGCCTGAAGAAATTCTGCCTTTGACAATAAAGCCTATACCAGCTTTTGGTCTTGTTTATTTTACAGAATGCTGCAATACAGGGCTCTTCAAACTTGTTTGATATAAAATACATTGTCTTTTGTTTAAGCGTTCATTTTCAAACACTAACGAGCTTTTTGACTCATTAAAAGTCTTTTTGTTTTTTTGTTAAGTCTATTACATTTTAATAGTTTTTGAAGACAATCTAGGTTAAGCGAGAGCAAAGTGCCATTGTTTGCCTTTAAATTGGGGGGTGGGATGGGGAACGGGGTTTTCTTCACATATTTTTCTTTTTTTACTTTGCACTTTCTTTATATAATAGTTTGCGTTTTTTTATTTGTTGCCCTGGATATTTTCAGAAAGAATAAGTTAACTATTCAGGGTGAGTGAGTTGGGTATAAGACCTGAAGTTTTCAACTGTGGAAACAGAAAAAACATGACATTCTGACTTGACTGTGGAGGATGATGGTTGTGTGTTTCTAATTTGTATATGTTTCCATCTTTGTGATAAGACGCTTTAATAAATCTCTTAAATACTTACTGTAGTCTTTTTTTTGATATGTACCATTTTTTGTAGATAAAGCCTTACATTTTCCATTATAATATATTCAGACTGCCGAGGCTTTTTGTTAACTTTGAAAATACAGTTGGCCCTCCATGTCTGTGGGTTCTGCATCCGTGGATTCAACAAACCGAGGATTGAAAGTATCCTGGGGGGATAAATAGATAATTGGGTCTGTATTGAACATGTACAGACTTTTTTTCATGTTATTATTCTCTAAACAGTACAGTATAACAACTATTTACATGGCATTGACACTGTATCAGTTATTATAAGTAATCTAGAGATGATGTAAAGTATATGAGAGGATGTGCATAAGTTTTTTTTTTTTTTTTTGGAGTTGATGTCTCACTGTCACCCAGGCTAGAGTGCAGTGGCACGCTCACAGCCACTGCAGCCTCAACCTCATGGGCTCAGGTGATCCTTTCGCCTCAGTCTTCCAAGGAGCTGGAACCACAGGTGCACACCGCTACTCCTGGCTAATTTATTTATTTACTTATTTATTGTAGAGATGAGGTCTTTTCAAATTGCCCAGGCTGGTCTTGAACCCGTGGACTCAGGCAATCCTCTGGCCTCTACCTAGGATGTGCATAGGTTATATGTGACCATTTTATATAAGGGATCTGAACGTCCATGGATTTTGTTATCGGGGTGTCCTGGAACCAATCTCCTCAATACCAAAGGATGATAGTACATGTTAGACTTTTCATTAGAAATAATTTCTTTAATCCAGTAACTCAGGAATATTATTTAAAGTTATGGTGAAGATATTTCTTGAATTACAGGCCAAAAATTAATACTGGTGGTTTGATAGAAAAATTATATAAGTGTAGCAAGCTATGTTTATATGTTGTGATCATTAGGTCATGAGCCCATCAAGAACAGTAAATTAAAATGCATCAGTTGCTGGGTGCAGTGGCTCACGCCTGTACTCCCAGTCCTTTGGGAGGCAGAGGTGAGAGGATTCCCTGAGCCCAGGGGTTCAAGACCAGCTCGGACAACTTGGTGAGACTTTGTCTCTACCATAAATCAAAAAATTAGCTGGGCATGGTGGCATGCATCTGTAGTTCCAGCTTCAGGCTGAAGCAGAAGGATTGCCAGAACCCAGGAGATCAAGGCTGCAGTGGCTGTGAATGTGCCACTGTTCTCCAGTCTGGGCCACAGAGTGAGAATCCTACTCAAAAAAAAAAAAAAAAAGGTATAATTTGGCCTAGAGGGGAACCAAAGAAGTCTAGAGACCTAATGTACAGCATAGGTCTATAGTTAATATTGTATATTGAGAATTTGCTAAGAGTAGATTTGAGGTGCTCTTACCACCAACGAAAAAAGTATGGAAGGTGATGGATAGGTTAATTTGCTGAACTGTAGTAGTCATTTCACTATTTGTATATCAAAACAGCATGTTCTACACCATAAACACAAATATATTTGTGTATAGATGCAATGCAATAATATAAATTATGTAAAAATATATATATGTAAAAGTATACTTACCCACAAGTGGGGAGGGACTGAGAAGAAAGCCGAAGCAAACTGCAGCTTTCAGGCACCCCAATTTAAATTTGTACTGATTGGGCACAGTGGCTCACGCCATAATCCCAGCACTTGAGGAGGACGAGGCAGGAGGGCTGCTTGAGTCCAGGAGTTTGAGACCAGCCTAGGCAATATAACGAGACCCTGTCTCCATAAAACAAAATAGCTGGTTGTTGTTTGTGTCTCTAGACCCAGCTACTCGGAAGGTTGAGGCAGGAGGATCACCTGAGCCCAGGATGCTGAGACTGGTGAGCCATGATCATGCCACTGTACTCCAGCCCGGGTGACAGACCCAAACTCAAAAAATACATATATGTGTCCTGAAAATATTCCACCTTGCATCTTGCTAAGAACGTTGCAGTGGTGGTTTTATATACATTAGGTAGGCACATGGGTATACTTTATATATCTTTCAAAGGGAGAGCAGAATTGTTTGACTGCAAACTCACTTTTGTGAACAGCTGCCACCACTAAAAAAAGAATAAGCTTTACATTTAGAAAATAAGTGTAATTATATCTAAGAGTATACTCAGTTTCTAGTAGTGGAAGAGGTTTTGCTGATATTCTTTTTGTTTGTTTTTGTTTTTTCGGGGGGGTTTGAGTTGGAGTCTCACTCTGTCACTGGAGTGCATTGACATGCTTTCGGTCACCCCAGTCTCGACCTGCTGGGCTTCGACGATCCTCCCGCCTCAGTCTTCCAAATTGCCGGAACTACAGGTATGCGCTACCATGCCCGGCTAATTTTTGATTTATTGTAGAGATGAGGTCTCCCCAAGTTGCCCGGGCGGGTCTCAAACCCATGGGCTCAGGCAATCCACTCACCTCGGCCTCCCAAAGCGCTGGAATTACAGGCTGAGTTACCGAGCCCAACCTGCTGATATTCTTAATTAACTTTTAGGAACAGGACCTTTGCTGATATTCTTAATTAATTTTTAGGAACAGAGCCTTGCTCTGTTGCCCAGGCTAGCATGATCATAGCTCACTGCAACGTCGAGCTCCTGGGCTCAAGTGACCTCCTGCTTCAGCCTCTGGACTAACTAGGACTACATGTGTGTGGCACCAAGCCCACTCATGTTTTGCTCAACCAAGGATGATTTCTCTGGGCTAGGTTTCATTTTGTTTGTTGATTACAGGAAAGGAAGTCTCATAGTTTCATCAAGTTTCCTTTGTTGTCATTGTTGGTTTAATTTTATTGTTCTCTGTTGAAGACCATGCTAAGCAATATTTAGCTCTTAACTAAATTGTTATTAGTCCTTTGCTAGTGGTGAGATTACATAAGATATTTGAACACATCGGTACCCCGGCCTGGCAGGGCTCCTTTTACTGTTAAGTTGCAGATGTAAAGACATTTGCCCACCACCCACAGCCAAGCTCAGTGGGCCTGATGCTAGGTCATTATGGCCTCTAATCACCACTATAAGTGGGCTTATCTTTTGGAAAAGGACACGGATTTTTGACTTAAAAGAGCAGTCACAATGTGTTTATCATTTCCCCCAAAGAAGAGGAAAAATGTGTGACTGTTAAGGGATCATTTTTTTCAGTAGGGGAAATCTGTTTTCAGAACAGTTACTATCCTAGTAAATATGCCAAATACTAGAGGAAAAACTTAAGTAAGTTTTAGTCTATTTAATTCTAAAATCAGATAGAGCACTGAAAGAAAAATGTTTAAACCTTTGGCCTTGTTTTTAGACTATGAAGCAACTTCACCTTAAGCAAGTAGCTCCTAAACTTCACCATTCTGACTCCTGAATTATGGCACTCCTGCATCCCCCCCAAAAATATCTCATGAAATATTGATGCACTCCTACATCACAAAGTCCTGTTATTTTTAATTTCAGTTTTGGCTTTTAGCTTTCAACATTATTGACCGCCCAACCTTAAAAATTCTGTACAGATTCAGTGGAATCTCTATTAAAATTCCAGTGACTTTTTTCTTTACAGAAAAAAAAAATTCTAAAATTCATATGAAACGGTAAGAGACCATGAATATAGACAAGTCAATCTTGAGAACAAAGCTAGTGGTATCGTACATCCTGATTTCAAAATATATTAGAAAGCTATAGTAATCAAAACAGCATGGTATTGGCATAAAGACAGACATATAGGCCAATGGAACAGAATAGAGAGCCCAAATATAAATCTGTGTGTCTATGATCAACTGATCTTTAACAACGATGCCAAAAAATACACAGTGGGGAAAGGACAGTCTCTTCACAAGGATATTGGGAAAACTGGATGTCCACATGCAAAAGAATGAAATTGGATCCTTACACATCACACGGAAACCAACTCAAAATGGATTAAAGACTTAAATACAAAGATCTTAAATTTTTAAGCACCCAGAAGAAAACATAGGGGAAAAAAAAAAAACTTTCTGATATTGATCTTGGTGATTTTTATGAATATGACACCAAAAATACTGGTGACAAAAGCAAGAGGGACTATACCAGCCTAAAAAGTTGCTGCATAGCAAAGAAAACCACAGAGGAAAAGGGCCACAGAATAGGAGAAATTGCTTGCAAGTCATGTACTTGATAGGGAGTTAATCTCCCAAATATATAAGGAACTCCTGCAACTAAATAGCCCAGAAACGAATACCCAATTTAAAAATGGGCTGAAGGCTTGAAGAGACATTTCTCTAGAGAAGACATACCAATGGCCAACAGGTCTGTGAAAGAATGTTCAACATCACCAGTCATCACGGAAGTGCAAATCAAAACTACAATGAGATATCACTTCACACCTGCCAAAGTGGCTATTAAAAACAAATCACAAGTGTTGGTGAGGGTGTGGACAAGTTGGAATCCTTGCACACTGTTAGTGGGAATACAAAATGATGCAGCTGTAATGGAGAATCGTTTGGAAGTTCCTCAGAAAAGTAAAGCTAGAACGAGTACATGATCCAGCAACCCCACTTCTGGGATATTTATTCAAAAGAATTGAAACTGGGATTCCAAAGTGATATTAGTACTCCCATATTCATTGCAGCACTATTTACAATAACCTAGATGTGGAAACAATTTAAATGTCCCGACACATGAACAGATCAAGAAAACGTGACTCAGCAGTACCCCCTTATCCACAGAGGATACAAGAATCTCAGTGGATGCCTGAAATCACAGATACCTGAACCCTACATATACTATGTTTTCTTCTAGACATACACACCAATTCTAGATAAAATTTAATTTATAAATTAGGCACAGTAAAACATTAACAATAATAGAATAATTATAAAAAATATACTAAGTTATGGCTCTCACAATATCTTACTGTACTATACTCACCCTTCTTGTGATGGTGTGAAATGATAACATGTTTACATGATGAGATGTGGTGAATACACAGGCATTGTGATGTGGTGTTTTTTTGTTTTGTTTTGTTTTGTTTTTTTAATTTTTTGAGTTGGCGTCTCACTCTGTCGCCCAGACTGGAGTGCAGTGGCCGCTCCCAGCCACCGCAGCCTCAACCTGCTGGGCTCCGGCGATC
>CAUYQG010013959.1:0-60424 GCA_963574415.1 Tarsius wallacei | reverse complement strand
GGAGATATCTTCAAGTCTATCGTTGAGAACGTTCCCATTGGCACGTCTGTCCTTTCAGTGACTGCACGTGACCCGGATGCAGACATCAACGGGCAGCTGTCCTATGCCATCGTTCAACAGATGCCAAGAGGCAACCACTTTGCCATTGACGAAGTGAAAGGGACGATATATACCAATGCCGAAATAGATCGGGAGTTCGCCAACCTCTTTGAGCTAACTGTAAAAGCCAACGATCAGGCAGTACCCATAGAAACTAGACGCCACGCCCTGAAGAACGTGACCATCTTGGTGACGGACCTCAATGACAACGTCCCGATGTTTATTTCCCAGAACGCCCTGGCTGCAGACCCTTCAGCTGTGATTGGCTCTGTCCTGACCACGATCATGGCCGCCGACCCAGACGAAGGTGCCAATGGAGAGGTGGAGTATGAGATCGTCAATGGGGACACGGCCACCTTCGTCGTGGACCGCTACAGCGGAGACCTGAGGGTGGCTTCAGCACTGGTGCCTTCTCAGCTGATCTACCACCTCATCGTCTCAGCTACAGACCTGGGGCCGGAGAGGAGGAAGTCCACCACCGAACTGACTGTCATTCTTCAGGGCCTGGATGGACCTGTTTTTACCCAGCCCAAATACATAACTATTTTGAAGGAAGGGGAGCCCATTGGCACCAACGTGATCGCAATCGAGGCAGCTAGCCCCAGAGGATCTGAGGCGCCGGTCGAGTATTACATCGTGTCAGTTCGTTGTGAAGAAAGGACTGTTGGCCGCCTCTTTACTATCGGGAGACACAGTGGCGTCATTCAGACGGCGGCCATTCTGGACCGAGAGCAAGGAGCGTGTCTCTACCTGGTGGATGTTTATGCCTTAGAAAAATCAGCTGCTTTCCCCAGAACACAGAGAGCAGAGGTAATCATCTTGTAGTCGTTTGTTACTCGTTGGTGTGCTTTTCAGAAAGAGCGTTCTCCCCACGTTTATTTGCTATTGTTGCTTACCGTTATTGTCTATTGTTAATTTTAGAGACGGGGACACGTAAAATATTGTGTCACAAATACGAACGGAATTGCATGCAATTTAGCTTCAATCCTGGTTCGAACTCAGCAAGAAGCATTTTTTTTCCACTTTATAGTTTCCCTTATGGCCATCTAATGTATAAGGCTAAGGAGAAATCTTTAGTCATTCCAGGGTAAAAAATATATATATATATCCATTTATCTAGGCTAGCTCCCTGCACTAACTTAAACACCTCTCCGTAAGGATGGACACTTGAAATAGAATTCAGAAATGCCTATTCCAGAATGAAGAGCTTTGGTCGAAATCAGCATCACACTGTAGCTTTTCAGGGGGAGTGGTGAGTGGGCACAGGCTGACAGTTTACACCAGGATGGTATTAGCTTTCACATCCTCAGCAGTCTTGGCAGTCTTCTTTATAGACGATGACTAATTTTAATGTGCTGAGCCAAGTTTTGGGAGATTCCTGATTTCATCTGCCTTCTCGTTTTAGGCACTATCTTCTGACTTAGGGTAATCCTTCCTCTTCCTTCTTAAACTAAAGCATGCAATGGGCTGTGAGTGATCAGAGATTAGAGGCTGTTTCTTGAGCCAAAGTTGCATCGTTCAATGCCACGGACAGGTACATGTTCTGTCTGCTGATGGGGAGGAAAGTAGAGTTTCATAGCATCAGCCGGAAGAATTCCAAGTCCACCCTTCCCTGGGGGTGTATTAGGCTACCACCTCTGCGTACCACTGATTTGTTTTTTTGAATCGAACTCCTGCTCGTGTTGTTTTGATAATCAACTCGAAATGATGCAGCTCTACTCCGGAACGTTCTTGTTTAGCTGTTTTCTGAGCTCATCCCCCGCCCCCCACTCCCCTCAGAGACATTCTGGTGTCACTCAGCCAAAAACACAAAATATCAAATGTGGTTTGTGATCCTTGGCAGGGACCCAGATACAACATGCCGGTGAAATTGAGGCTCATGTGTTTGTTTTCTTGCTTGCTTTTCTTTTTAGGGGGATTTTCTTCCTTTAAAGTGCTCGTCTATTATTATTATCTTTTTGTGTTCCCTGTGATCTTTTCCGCCCTTAATAGCTGGCTGTGTCTGTCCTGTAGATGGAACAGCATTTTCATGGCATAGAGGTTTTAGGAGATATATTGGAGATGATTCTTAACAGGGAGATAATTCTAGGTGGAATTCAATTTTGTCTTACATATGTGGCCCTGAAAGCATTTCTAGACCCAATATCCTCTTTTACCTAATTATTTTTAAAATGTATCTTAATGTAAGCCTTCTATGTGGAGCTATTTGGTGTAGCTCAGGCCATGATTTATATGTAATTTATTTGGATTGTGAAGTTACTGATCTTCTAAAACCACGCCTTGTCTCTACCTTACTTCTCTGGAATTCTTTCTCAGTTGAAGAGGTTTGATCAGTGTGAAAACCAAATTATTTATTGAAGACAGGCAATTAAGTCATTCCAGACTTCAGATGTTTTGTTAAACTATGAAACAAATCGTTTCATTAGGTGTTGCTGTTTGGTTCCGTGCACTGCATTTTATTAGAATACTGTGGAGAAGGAGAATAAATATTCAGTGTAATCGTGAGAAGATTTATTGTGCCCTGTTATTTGCTGATTAGATATGCAAAGATTGGCTTAGCCTGAATATATCAAATCGTGCTGCCTTTGCAACAGGCATGAGGATTGCAAAGTAATAATCATAAATTACTTCTTTATTAGTAGGGGATGATGTGCCTACTACTTTTTAATACATCTAGTAGCACCAATATGAACGGTTATCATTTATTTACTGTATCCTACTCATTTAAGAATATGGGGAGAAGTCAATCTGATGCTTTTTTTTAACTAAAAATAAGTTTGTCAGAGTATCTTCTCTGAACTTAAGCTGAAGTTGTAAACCAAATTTGAGATCCCAAGATCTAACCACTTCTAAAATTAAAAGCAAATGTGTTTCTCCAAAGACTATTGAAAGCAGTAGTTGAGAGCTAGAATTTCATATTATTATTGGTTGTACCTTTCAAGTATATACAATAAAGTACTTTTTTCCTGTCTGCTTAAATGATGAATTTGCTGTGATTCTGGGGAAAAAAAAAGTGACAACTTCTCTTTGTTGTCAGAGGTGGTTTTTACATTGCTTGGTTAATTGGACTTTGTCCAGCGTATTCTTAAGCTGTATTCGTGTACGCTGATAAGCATCTGGGTTGCTTACTCAGGTTTCTGGCAGAGGCATGACTGATCCCATTCCCTGGACAAGCAGCAGGTCAGCGGGTAAGGAAGAAGCCACTTCCTCTGCGCTCTTCCTCTCACCCTGACACCTGGGGTGGAGGGATGAGGACAGGGCTCTGGGATTGCTCCCTCCCGAGAGGTGCCCGGCTGAACCCCTTTCCTTACCCCACTCGTGACATCTACAGATTGGCATGAATAGGAAGGTCATGGGGGGGAGGGGATAGTGCTCGGCTTGCGGACACAAGGTTAATTCTCTTTTTATTTTGTCCCTTTATATTCTCAGAAGAGTTCCCACCGTCTTAAGCATGTTAAAATAGCTTGCGGAATGATTGTGCCATTTTTCTAGGTTCAGAAATAGGCATGTGCGCTTCAACAGGCAGCTGTCCTGGAGGAGAGAGAAATGTGCCACTCAGGAACTTGGTGGGACTGCCTTGTGGCCAGGGGCTTTGTGGGGTTGACCTCCGTGGTCTCTGAGCCGACGCTGTCACCTGAAGTGTGGTAGGCGCCCTGCACATATGGGCCCAGCGAGGAGGTGGAAGACCAGAACATATGTCTTTGTGCTCCAGGAATAAATCAACAGAGAAAAGCTAAGGCAGTGAAGGGAGTTACCAATCTGACCCCACTCACGAACTGAATGAAGAACAGAACATAAGAATTGTCTCTGCTCTGCAGGTGCACTGAGCATTGTCAGAATATTCAGAGAGAAGAGAAGATTTGGGGTGGGTGGTCTGACTGGAGCTGAGTGTCTAAATGGAAGATAGCGATGTCCTTGCTTTGGGGGAGTTGCCAGGTCATGGATCTCAAACTTTCTGGGCCTGGGGCCCCTTTATGTGCTCAGAAATTGTCAGGGGCTCTCAGGAGTTTTGTGTAGGCGTGTCTTGTCTATTGATAGTTATGGTTTTGAACATTAAGATGGAGAAAATTTAAACATATTATTAATTCATTGAAAAACTGTATTGAACATGTCACATTTTGTTTTATTTAGAACATTTTATTTTTCAAACTCAAAAAATGAAAACTGACATTATTTTACATTTTTCCAAATCTCTTTCATGTCTGGCTTAAGAGAATAAGGCTGGATTCTCAGGACTTGTTTTTACAATCCATTGCATTTTTGTTGTTGTTTAAAACATATGAATAGAATCCATCCTCACACAGTTACACTGAGTCTGATAATGAAGAATTACTTTGATCTGGCATTTTTAAGACGAGTGTTGCTTTTTTTTAATACTAAGGCAGCAGGCCACAGGTGGCAGTGTCTTAAAACTTACTTGCAGTGTGGAACAGGAAATCCTATCAGTGAAGGGTTCAGACTCTGTTACACAAAAATGCATTGATCTTTCTTGCATTCTTTTTTTTTTTCCAGAGACGAGGTCTCACCAAGTTGCCCAGGCTGGTCACTCTTGCATTCTTAATGAACCTTTTACTTAGTCATGATTTAGAAATATTGGACATTGATCACTTAGGAAATATTGGTATAACTGACAAGGAATTTATCAGAAAAGTCTTTAAATGTGTTGACTTTTAACCATGGTGATAAGTAGAAGTTTACCAAATTTGAATTGTTATTGGAGCTTAAATTTCATCATTAGTTGCATATATTGTTCATTGTTTTCCTTGAAGCGTCAGGCTTCTTTTGTTCATTACCACCAACAGCAAAGATTTGTTGCTCAAATATAAAGAAACCAGCTTCCATCAGTTGTTCCTTCAAGTAAAAACGATATTCCACAAATAAAGCCCCCAAATCAAGTGGCTAGTTCCACCCCACACATGCGTTTCTTTGCGATAGTTGCTAAACTTAAGTGCAGAGAAATGGCTGTTTTTTTGTGCACATCTTTCTCTTGGGCACACAGAATATCGAAAAGGCATCAAAATCTGAGTTTGTGTTTAAGAAAATTAATAATGTTGCTGTTTCCTCAAAAACCTTCCTTTACTCTTTAAGGGAAACTGGTGTTTTCCTTTCATGGTGGGTATCTGGCAGCAAAGACTGCAACCACCGCTCACGTCCTGTGGAGCCACTGCTTGGATTTGTGCTGAGGCATCCACAGTTTGACCCAGCCCTGCTGTGGCACCGCCAGTGTAAATGCCAACACAGTGACAAAGGCACATGAGGATTGGCATGACTATGAAGACAGTGCCAACGCCCCAGGGCCCCTCGCAGAGGCCTCTGTTTTTCCCGGAGGTCCACGCACGGTCCATGTGACAGAACCCTTGGTCTAGGTGCTGAGAGTGTGGGAATTCACTGAACCCACCAAGAAAGGGCCCTTGGAAATAACACATTGAAAGCGTGTTTAGAATAGGAGATGGGAAAAGTACCATCCATTGAAGATCAGCCGTGAGTTTTAGCCATTGGATAGTAAATCAGTTTCTTTTCACAATGAAACATTAACATTTCCAAGACTATGAAGTGGGAAAACTACCATTCATTGGAGATGTGAGTTTTAGCCATTGGATAATAAATCAGTTTCTTTTCACAATGAAACATTAACATTTCCAAGAGAAATGTGGAGACCTCTGTAAGACTGAGTTCTGGATACAAAGTTTAGAAATGCCTTTTCCCCAAAAGATTAAGAATGAGGACTAGTGTACCTTAGATGACATGTCTGTATAGCTCGTGTATTTTCCCTCACAGGCAGAATATAGGCTAGAGAGCTGGGAAGATAATGGTTATGATGATGATAAAACGTATTGAGGATGGCTGTGTTTGGTCATTGGGCTAAGTGAGAAGCGCGTTCTTAGGGGTTCTATCATTTGAACCTCACGATAGCACTCATAATGTCATTCCTACTTTATAGCTGCGGAAACGGTGTCTCAGCTAAGTTTTCATGAATGAGAAGAAAATCACATCCAGACTTGAGTCACCCCAGCATCTGTCGAGCCAGGAAAATCTGGGGTTTTAGTTAAGAGAATGTTTTTTTGCTCTGTAGACATGAGCGGATATACATGCTTTTTAATGACCTTGTTTCCACTCCTTCTTAAAGAAGTCTTGTTAGGTCTCATGTGACTAAGGAGAACCAGTTGCTGCCTGCCTCCGTTAAGGCCATCAGCAGGCCAGCTATGTCCCTAGGGTCAGCTGGTGGTGGTAGTCAGGATCCTGCGTTGAGCTGGGAACATGGGAAGTGATTCTGGAGCAGAGAGGAGATGAGAGCGTGAGTGAATAAAGCAGAATGCCATGAAGAGCACAGGTGGTTGAGGGGCCTCTCCTAGCTCACCCCACTGTCCACTTGGAGTCGGTCACTGCCTCCACACTGAAGAATCTGGTCTTGTTCTTTCAGATGATGAGTCGTCCTTGGCCAAGAAATAACAGTGAGGTTGAGGTGAATGGAATGTCAAGACTGCATTAATAGGAAGAAAGCCTTTGACTGCTTCCTCTGCCTTTGATTTTCAGAATGTTTCTTTAAAAACAACCCGTGATGATATTCCGATTTTTCAATTGGTATGTTTTTAAAGGGATTGAGCAAAATGCTGTGAATTAAAGAATTCCCTGCATTTTCAAGACCTGCACACGTGTGAGTCCCAAGCAGGATTATGGATGGCCAATTTTGCTCGTGCTGCGTGTTTCACGTGTGTCTTCAGGCCCTTGGCTTGGTCCTGCTGTTTCCGCAATAGATTTCCCTGGACATAATTCATCTTCTGACGAATTTGCTGTTTACTTCTTTTGTGCCTTTATTAAAACAGTGGTCATTTCACTTCTTTGTTCCATTAGGTTTTGTGGCAACTACCGTAGGGATAGCTTTGAAAAATACTTCTGCACTTAGAATTTTATGGGTTCCATTTTTCACCGCATCGTCTGTGACTTACACTTTGTCATCATTAGAATGAAAAACTGCCCCAGGATCTCATTAGTTGTGAGGGAGGGACCGTTGTGTTGGTGACTATAGAGCACGGCCTGGGCCCTGGGGCGGTTCTCCATTTCAAGAATTAATAAATCAAGGCTCCGTTGTTTATAATACCCATAAAAGTGGGTGGTATTCTGAATTAGGAGCATGTGCGTGAAAATAGGAAGAGACCAACTGACAAGTTTAAGTCATTGTTAAGATGACATTGTTAAGATGAGTATCAAGTGTCCCAATATGGACCTATGGTAAATATTTTCTAATGCTTGCAGGTTTTAAGTGGTCTGGAATGCTATATTAATACTTACGCACCCATTGTACCAAGACCGTTGGCTTTTCCCAGATATTACTCTCCTGGGACAAATTGAACGATATAGTCATGAAGGTGAAATGCAACCTAATCAGTAAATAATTTATATGGGGCGATCAGTAACTGACTATATATAGCACAGTCTCCTTCAGTTTCCAGGCATATGTGCATACTTAAGAAGCAATCAGTGAGTAAGAGTCAGAGACTTTTGACTTTTGAGGAAATGTTGGAAGGCATTTACAGACATGCTTCACGGCTGGCAGTTGGGAACAAATGGCATTGGTGGCGGTTGTTACAGATTATGTGGCATTTCTCAAAACCTTTTCATTATTCATAGATTCTAACGTATGTAAAGTTCTTCTGTTATTGTCAGACACTGGTGAGTGACAGGCATGGTCTTGCCTTTTGGGGCAGTACTGGACGTCAGCATGACATATCATCACTTGACAGAGGGGGATACTGAGACTCATGGAGGTTGTTCATGGAGCTGGTCTGTGGTGGAAGCAGGATTTGAACCCAGCACTCTGCCTTCAGAGTCTGTGCATTTAGTTCCAACACGGCACTGATTATTTGTCATGAGAATGATGAATAGTTTCTGTTCCCTTGTAGACATATCATCTTTTAATTTTTATTTTTCATTTTTTTTTTTTTTTTTTGAGTTTGAGTCTCACTCTGTCACCCAGACTGGAGTGCAGTGGCCGCTCCCGGCCACTGCAGCCTCGACCTGCTGGGCTCCAGCAATCCTTCCGTCTCAGCCTTCCAAGTAGCTGGAACCACAGGCACGCGCTACCACACCCGGCTAATTTTTTGATTTATTGTAGAGATGAGGTCTCGCTTGCCCAGGCGGGTCTCGAACCCACGGGCTCAGGCAATCCACTCACCTCAGCCTCCCAAAGGCGCGGGATTACAGGCTGAGCCACCGAACCCGGCTAGAGAGTAATGTTTTAAAGTTTTTTTGAAAATTAGGCTTTGACATTGTCATGAGTGTTCTAGCAGCTATTTTATGTTGTAATTAGATCCCTGACTGGCCACTGGCATTTGATTATCATATTTACAGTCTATATATTATGAGAAGTTCTTGGTGACTTGTTTTTGTTTATCAAAGCAGTTCCATAAAAACTAAAAACTAAAGTTTTTAAAACTAAAAAATCTAGATATGTCATAAAAGATAGCCACTGCTACTCGAATACAATTTGCACTTGAATGCCAATCCATACATTGCTTTTCTCTTAAAAAGCAGTAATTTACCAAAAATAGAACACCTGACCTTGATTCAGTTTTCACAAAAATTGTAAAAAATTTTAAATGTAATCAAATCATGCCTACAGAGAATATGTATTTTTAGCAAATTGCACCAAGAAATTGGCAGCAAGGACAAGATTCTGCTTTTCCCTGTTGAACCACCCTGGCTGCCAAGAGAAAAGGTTTTTGAAACAAAGAAAGAGCTTTAAAAAGTTTTTATGACACCCGTGATACCAGTGTGACAAAATGTGCATAGGACTTTTTCTGTCTTCTGACAATTTTAGGATGAAATCTCTGCGCTGAAAACAGAAAGCGTGAAGTGCTGTCACATTTCACAAAGAGTTGCCCAGGAGATGCTAAGAGACGGAAGAACTTGCTAGATATCATCTGCTTACCATGGCCCTCAGGCTATGTAGGAACAGGAGTCAGAAAGAGGAGGGACCTTCTAGAGTTGGAGCTGAGGACTATGGTTTCTTATTCTCTGTCACTGCCCAGACTAAAGGAAAAGTGCTCTCAGACTCACAGAGAATTGAACATTTAGTGATATCTGTGCAAGTGGGGACAGTGGGTATCTCAGTCCCTAGCTAGACATCTGTGTAGACTGTGAACTTGCTTCTGTCTGCCCTGTGTCTATTTAAGCGAGGGTAAGAAAGGAGAAAGGAAGTGGAATAGGTAGGTAGGTAGGGGAGCTGTGGGGGAGCCCTCTGCACCCCATATCTGGTGTGGCAGGGTGGGCAGGTTTCCTGCCTTTCAAGTGGACACCATGGGAGGGTGCCAGGTTTGAATTGCCTCAACGGTACCTCACCAAAGAAGGCGTAGGCCAGGGTAGAGGGGCTGTGGGCTGACTGAGGAACACAAGGACAAGGGTGTCTCTTGCTGGCAGGTGCTGAGGAGCTGGAGAGCTGCGGAGAGGCTTACTGAAGGGCTAAGCTGGAGTGACTCAGTAATGCGCATGAGGAAACCGCCTGTGGAGTATCCTAAGGAACACGCATGTGCCCCACAAATTAGCCAGCTTCTTGCACAGAGCGTGTCTACCATGAGAGGATTCTAGTGACACCCGTTAAATTAAAACACCTTTGCTCCTCTTCTCTAATTCCTTCCCCCCATTCAAAAGTGGAAGCAAAAAGGGGAGGGCAAGATGGGCACGAAGGCATGCCTCACACCCAAGTCTCCGGCCCGATGCCTGGCTGGTTCTGAGGAGCTGGAGAAGGGGGCGGATATGAGACTGGGTGGGTGATCGAAGTTTAAAATGAACCAACTAGAGTGTGCTTTTAAAGATCGCTTTAGGTCCTGAAAGTTACTAAAAACCATGAGGTTTTCCCAAAGCATCCTTAAGTGACTGAAAAGAGCGATGCAATTAATCAAGTATGAAAGCAAAGATAAGAAAAGACAAAAGAAATTTTGTGTTGTGTCTTATTTAGTTTGGAGGATTCTACAAATTCAGTGACACTCATTTTGGAGTAAATTCAGCAGTAGAGTCAATAGCTTAAGTAGTTTGAATTTATCACTTAAGAATCAACATTTTTAATGTCAAGTATGTGATATTAGGGGTTATCAAGATTCAATAATGAGACGAAAAACTTGATTATCAAGAGCTTAATTTTCTTGGGCAATAATTTACTTTCCTCATTGGAGAGAGAATCTCATATTGACTATGTCTTAAAATCACATCTATAGGCTGCAAAGGACGATGAAAAAAATGTTTTTGGTCCAAGTGTAAGTAGAGACTTTGCCTTTTAAGATAATAATATAACAATAAATATTTATATAGCACTGGTTATGTGTCAAGTACTGTCCAAGGTGCTTTGCTTGTATTTACTTGCTTACTATGTATAGAAAAATAAAACCCATCTGATGTTGTTCCCATATATAAAAATTCTTTGCAAGCTATAAAATGCAGCATAATTATCAGATATTATTTTATCTGATATTATAAGAATAACAACTACTAACATATCAATAACATTTCCTTGTTTTGGATGTTAATTAGTGTTCATCTGAAGTTAAGAAAAATGAAAAAAAAAGTCTAGTGCATCATGTTCTTTTATTACACTTACCTTGTTCCACCTTCAACAAGCAGCATATTGGAGATCACGGACCCCTTCTTCATCCTGCCTGCATTTGGAGATTTCACCATCCCCCACAACTCCCTATGTGTATCTAGAAATTTTTACTTGTATATCTAGGGCGGAATTCCAAAATAAACCTGAATTATGAATGTGCTTGTATAATGTCCCCCAATGGATTATAAAGCGTAAACGTAATTCTCCTTGGGAGAGATCAGATCTTGTTCAGTCTCCAGCATGTGCAAGACCCAGGGGTAGAATCTATTAGAATTGCATTGTTTGGATTTGCAGTGGCAAATATGAACTCTGACAATTTGTTTTCAGAAGCAAACCATCTGTGCAACCTGACCTCATGCACACTCTAGTTCAGTTCATTTTAAACTTGAACCCACACATGGAGAGAGTGTGGTCAGGTAAACACTTAACCCTTTCTGGAAGTGCTCACTACATGGGCTTTGTTATTTTCCCTGGGATAAAGCCTACTCCTACCAGCAAGACTAGAAAAACCTCATAATTCGTAGAGTATTGGTAAAGTACTCAGAAAGATCTAGTACCATCTAATACATCTTAATGTTTGTTGAGTGCTATACTTCAGGCTCTGTGGAGGGACTTTCATACACATTAGGCCATTTAATTCTCACAATAAATGTATAGGGTTCAGAGTGCTAAGCCCATTTTGGAAACAAGTAAACAGAGAATGTTTATGACTTGTTTAAGGCCACACAGTTTGTTAGTAGTGGAACTGGTGTTGGAACCAATGTAAACCATCTACAGAAGTCATGCCTTAAATAAAAAGGCCATAGACATTTTCCTGTTGTCCTCCTAACACTCGAACTTGGGTTATCACAACTTACGCTTGAATCCAATCAATGCAATTGAAGCGAAGCACTGGAGAGTTGCCCAATGAGCCCTTAAAATGTAGACCGCACATCTGCGTAGCTCATTCTTTCGCGCCTGTTAAACAAATGCTGTTTGATTTTTACACTGGAACGGAGGTGTGATTAAAAGTACCTAAATAGTTTCCTCAGTTTGGAACATCACTTCACCTTTATGGATGTAGTAGACTAAGAGTACTTATGATGAATTATCTGCTGGAGCCTTTTGCCCACACACCTAGACCTGTTTGCAGGTCAATTTCGTTAATGCATGCGAATCTAACATCCAACCTTCAGATGGCACCAGAGAACCGAGAAAAACAGAATTCCATTTCCAATGAGCCTTTGTGTTGCTGACACAAGAGACAGGCTGAGGGAAAACGCCCTGTTTGTCGCTAAGTTACATCTGTGATACCCTTCAAGGAAGGGAGGTGCCCGTTGCTCTTTGCCAATTTCTCATTGCTGTTACAGATATGTGATTGTGAAAATCTGTGATGTCAACGTGCAGGGCCCCTAGAGGGTGGAGAGGGTGGAGAGGGTGGTTCTCTTGGCTGTTTCTGGAACACATGTGGGTAAGTGCTCAGAGATGTGTTACTATAGACCATACTTATTAAAGTGCTTGCTGCAATGCAGTCCGATAGGCAAAGATATCTACTAGAAAAGGAGGAAAATAAAAGAGTGTCACAGTCTTAGACTTTGTGGCTCATTCCTTTTAAGAGAGCAAGTTCAGCTATTGTCTCTCATAAAGCCACAGGCAACGACCGTATTGAAAACCCACGATGGTAGTCGAACTATTTGCAAGAAGCCCGAGAGATGATTCACTAAATACAAGAATTTTATTGCATTTCTAAGCAATCAGAGACTTGCATACATTCTGTCCCCTAAAAAGATAACTGAATGGCACAGTCCAGGTGGCAGGGGTGTTGGCAGGGTTAAGTTTTAAGCAACAATCACCAACCATGTTGCCCTCTTCGGTCAGCTGTTAGCTTATCTTAGACACGGGTTCAACCAAAAGAAATCAGTATCACCTTCTTTTGTCCCTGCCACACCACATATCGAGCCTCCCATAGGGATGCTATGCTCTAGCGAAGCCTGGGACATGTCCTCACTCCTAGCCAGAAGCATTAGCAGCCTCAATCCTACAACTCATGGTTTGATTCCGTAACATTGAGACACTCACTAGGGCCAGAGCCCAGGGTGCAGGTGGAAATCTGGAATGCTCTTTTCCTGTCTTAGTTTTCCTTGTCTCATCTCTCAGTCAAATGTCACCTCAATAGAGAGATTTCTCCTGACCGTTCTATCTAAAAAGATTGCAAGTCACTGGCTCTCTCATCTCTCTGTGTCTATCTGGTGCTTACCAAAATAAAATAATATCATTTTATACTTAATTGCCTGCCACCTTTCCCTCAAGTTCTTGTTGAAGCAGGCAGAAACTTCTCAGGCTGGCTCCCAGTGTATCTTCATCTTTTAGGAGAGTGTGTGGCACGTTAAAGAAGGCTCAAGATGGATTGAATAAATGAATGAATGATGGCTCATAGGTTAGTCCTTTTCTTTATTTTCTCATGGCTATGAAATTTGATTAAAAATAAGATTTGGGATCAAAGCCATTACTAGAGAATATTCTATTAACATAAATAGCTGAAGTATGCCTTAGAAAAAGACAGCATATAACAAGAAGGGATTATAGGTAGCCTAAACTAATATCTTCTCTCTAGTAATAAAACTGCAGAACATTTAAAAATAAGTGATAACAAAAGGAACCCAAAGGCACAGAAACTCTGCTGATGAACAATTGTACGTAAGGGTGTACAATATCTATGAGAATAAGTATCTCCTGACTCAAAAAGAACAGAATAAAATTGGTACAATTGTAGGTTTATTCTGCTGTTTTATGTAGACTCACACAACCACGTGGGACATCCATCAACTCACCGATCCAGTGAGGGGGAAGAAAAGCCCTTGGATTCTTTCTATACTTATAGGCATGTATATTGCAAATCGCATGATCTCTAACAGATTTCCAGATGAGATAGAAGAAAACATCTGTCAGCATCTCCAAAAAGCTTTCTCAGATTTTCAGATTATCTCAGTTTCCTCTGTCATCTCATTATGTACTTCTCCTTCTTCAAACTGAGCATAACTGTGATTAACTGATGAATTGGGCAATTTGCTATGTAGCCTCTTTTCCCTGCATTGGAATGTAAGCATCTTGAAGACAGAGACTATGTCTGTTACTGTCCAGTGCTACATTCCCAGCCCTTGGTGAAGTGCTTAATAAAATCGAAAGTAATCAATTAAATATATGGTGAATGAATGAATGTATAAATTGATTTGTGCCTCAAACAGTGTACTATTATGCCCCAAACATGGTATTACATTCTCACACACTTTCATTTTTTCATTTAATCTCACACAACTCTGTCTGGTAGATACTAGTTTTATCTCCATATTTCAGAAAAAAACTGAGGTTAAGAAGATGAAGCAATATAACTAAACTAGAATTGAACAATAACATCTATAAGAAGATCCACATTTTAAATGATATCGCATTGAGTGCTGTGAATTATTGTGGAGGTCTTTGGCAAAGAAATGCCTAGGAGCAAATTCCATCACTAAAGAGCACTCTCATCTACTGAACTTCAAAACTACATATTAAACCTGGGGGTCCGTTTTCTTGTTTGTGCCAGATCAATTATGAATAATGCAGAGTTGACATTCTGATCAAACATGAATGACTTGGTTTGTTAGATTTGTTGAACTTGGCACAATCTGGAAGGAACTTTCTTTTCCCTACCACTGTCTTCAAACCATTTAGTCATGTTGCCTTTTCCCATCTTCGGATGGTACCGTGGCCAGATTCTTCAGCTTCCCATTCTCTTTCAACCATAAGAGCAGCCTCATTTCAAGGTATCAAAACATTAATTGTAATTACTTTACATTTTGTTAAATACACCAGTGGCATTGTGACTATATTAAAATTTTGTTCATATCTGTTAGAGATACACATGAAGTATATTTTGGTGAAATGATATAGTACCTAAAGTGTGCTTTTGAAATATTGCAGAAAAAAAGAAAAGGAGAGACAAAACACAACCAGAAAAATATTGATAATTGGGTTTTTTGTTTTTTGAGTAGGAATCTCACTCTGTTACTCAGGCTGGAGTGTAGTGGCATGCTCAAGGCCACCGTAGCCTCAACCTGCTGGACTCAGGTGATCTTTCCTCCTCAGCCTTACAAGTAGCTGGAACCACAGGCGTGCGCCACCATGCCTGGGCAATTATTGATTGATTGATTGATTGCAAAGACGAGGTCTCGCCAAGTTACCCAGGCAGGTCTCAAACCCCTGGGCTCAGGCACTCCTCTCATCTTCACCTCCCAAAGTGCTGGCATTGCTGGCATGAGCCACTGCGCCCAGTTGGTAATTGTTAAAGTTGAGTGGTGAGTTCTTGGGGGGTAATTGTACTCTTTTCTCTGCTTTTGTATGTATATTTGAAAACGTCCACACTCTGATGTTCTATAAAAGTCTAGTCTGGTTTTAATAGAAACTCGATTACAATCTCCAGGTTAAAGCATTTATCTCATCATTTCTCATCCTGCCATCTCCCTTCAGCTTATGCTGACCCCTGGCCCCATGAAAGGAGCCGCAGTGCAAAAGTGTTCTGTCTTTTCATTGTAACTATGCCTGGCTCTTATCTTCCTCTTCCCCTCCTCCTCTTTTCCCTTCCTTTTCGTCTTTCTTTCAGTGGCTCTGCTCTTTCTTGTTTTTCTAGGGATTTAATTGGTGCTATTTGTTATTCTGTCTGGATGTAAGGTGCCCTCTGGTACAGTAGGATCCACCTGATGGTCCCTTTATGGGGTTTCTTTTTTTTTTTTATCAGTATTTTTTATTATGATATTGTGGGGTACAGCTAAGGTATGGGGTTTCTTAAAGGGTCCTCCAGAGACATCTTATCACCACCACCATAATTCACTGTACCTTGACAGTGTGGGATATGTGACATTCCTGGCTGCTGTGGTCTGAATGTTTATATCTCCCAAATGCATATGTTAAACTTCTTTTTTTTTTTTTTGAGTTGGAGTCTCACTCTGTCACCCAGACTGGAGTGTAGTGGCCGCTCCCGGCCACCGCAGCCTCGACCTGCTGGGCTCTGGCGATCCTTCCACCTCAGCCTTCCAAGTAGCTGGAACTACAGGCGCGCGCTACCACGCCCGGCTAATTTTTTTGATTTATTATAGAGATGAGGTCTTGCTTGCCCAGGTGGGTCTTGAACCCGCGGGCTCAGGCAATACACTCACCTCAGCCTCCCAAAGGCGCGGGATTACAGGCTGAGCCACCGAGCCCGGGCTAAACTTCTAACTGAGAAGATGATGGTATTATGAAATGAGGTCTTTGGGAGGTAGCAAGGTCATGAGGGTGGAGTCCTCATGAATGGGATTAGTGCCCTTGTAAAAGAAGCCCCAGAGATCTACCATGCCCCTTCCACCTTTGAGAACATAGCAAAAGGGCACCATCTAGGAAGAAGTGGGCTCTCTTCGGACACCAAATATGACAGTGCCTTGATCTTGGACTTCTCAGCCTCCAGAATTGTGAGAAAGAAATGTTTGTTTCTCATAAGTCACCCAGTTTGTGACATTGTTGTTATAGCAGCCAGAAACTCTGACTGACTTCTCATGACCTCTCTCCCAGCTCCTGCCCTAGGTACAGCCACAGTCTTCTTCTTATTGAGAATCCCTTGCTGTAGGCAAGCTCTGGGGCAGAGCCTTTTAGGATGGCTATGGTTTTGCTTGCTTTCTGTGTTCTGGCCCATGGGCTCTCAAGTACATTTGCTCTAGGAAATGTTGGAGGTGCTGTTTGTTCATCTAGTGCTTCTCTCCTTGTCCTGCCATCTTAGGCGATTCCAGTCAGTCTCACACAAGGGAGAGAGATGCTACTTTCCTCATGTTGCACCTTTAGCTCTCTGCTTTAGCTGTAGCTGAAATTATGAGGCAGTGAGAAGTCTCACTCAACATTCTTTTGCACTCTCTCAGGATGGTTCTGAAGATTAAATAGGATAAAATATAGTATGAACCATTTAGCACAGAACCTTGTATATTATAATTTTTCTATAAATGTTATTAAAATTAATAAATGAAAAGGGAGAAAGCATCTTTCAATAGAGAACTTTATTCATCAAAGTTAAGATTCAGGGTGATTAACAGTCCTTTTTTTTTTTTTTAATTGGAGTCTCACTCAGTTGCCAGACTGGAGTGCAGTGGCCACTCCCGGCCACCGTAGCCTCGACCTGCTGGTCTCCGGCGATCCTTCCACCTCAGCCTTCCAAGTAGCTGGAATGACAGGCGCGCACTACCACGCCCGGCTAATTTTTTGATTTATTGTAGAGATGAGGTCTCGCCAAGTTGCCCAGGCGGGTCTCGAACCCGCAGGTTCAGGCAGTCCACTCACCTTAGCCTCCCAAGGCGCGGGATTACAGCCTGAGCCACCGAGCCTGGCAAAAGTACATTTTGTTAACACTTCCACTTGTGTCAGCATGGTGGTCTAGGTATTCTAAACACTCTTGTCATTGCAGACTGCACAACAGATATGAAGACATTCCACAGGGGCAGCACAGTAAGACAAGTAACTAGAGGCCAGGAAAGAACTAAATAGACATACAAGCTAGAATGCAGAGATTTCACAGAATCGTAGCAAATGGAAATTTTAATGAAGAGATTATAGAGATCAATAAGTCTTGACCTGGTCACTTGGCTTGCCTACCCAGTGCACACTTGACTGGGTGACATAGTCTGTCTGTGACCAGTACTGTACAAAACACAGGCACCTTGATTCCAATCCTCAGACTGATACCACATGCACAGAGCAGACCACCTTTAGTTGGGCCATTGTTTACCTAATGACAAACTCAGACATTGTCAGACAACCAACAACACCGAGCAGCTTTGCTTTTCCTACTGATATGGGACAGGGACAGGTTGTGGTCTGTAAGCTTTAGAAGACCTACCACACCACATTTTTCCTCTCCAACAGCTACCTTATCTCTAGAAGTCTAGTTGGATTCTGTTGGACCCAGCCCATGGCTTGGCAGTACAGCTTTTTTACTTAGTGTGCAATCTCTAATAGTCTTTCTTTTCCCTTTAGCAAGATAACTTGAGAATTTTTCAGATTGAAGAATGACATGAACTCAAAGAATATAAATGGTGTATTTATCTTTCATAATAGATGAGAGATTTAGAATAAAAGCATATGTGTGCAATTAATCTAAAAGAAAGCAAAAAAGAGACAGAGATCGCAAATAAGTATCAAAATAGCACAAAATAACTTAAGATAAATAAAACCAAATAATTGATAACACAAAAAGATGATGGGCCTAAACACATCTGTTAAAAGGCATAAATTGTGCTTTAATATAAAAAGGAAACCAACTTTAGCGATATGCTGATTAGAAGAGAGTAAAACCGGGCTTGGTGGCTCAACCTGTAATCCCGCGCCTTGGGAGGCTGAGGTGAGTGGATTGCCTGAGCCTGCGGGTTCGAGACCCGCCTGGGCAGGCGAAACCTCATCTCTACAATAAATCAAAAAGAAAATTAGCCGGGTGTGGTAGTGTGCGCCTGTAATTTTGGCTACTCGGAAGGCTGAGGCGGAAGGATCACCAGAGCCCAGCAGGTCGAGGCTGCGGTGGCCGGGAGCGGCCACTGCACTCCAGTCTGGGCGACGGAGTGAGATGCCAACTCAAAAAAAAAAAAAAGAAGAGAGTAAAACATAAAAATACAGAAATGACAATGTCAAAAGGAAAAGGTAAAAAAAATACACAAGACAAATACTAACCAGGAAGCTGATATCTCAATATTAGTATCAAACAAAATAGTTTTTGAGGCAAAACATCATCAAGGAAAACTACCAAATAATGACAAAAGTTTCACTTCATCAGGGAGAGAGAATCTAAACACAATCACCTAAGGTTGCAACAAAATATAGAAAAAAAATTAATTAATTAAGAGGAAAATATGACAAATTCATCATTATGTTCAAAAATTTCATTACCCATCTCAGTAATTGTTGTCCGAGCAGACATACACTCCCCTCAACTTATATTCAGATTGAAAAATTTGGTAACAAAATTAATAAGATAGAATTTAATGGCCATCAATCAAAGGATACTTTTTTCCTCAAATACACATGGGACAGTTACAAAATTTGAATAAATTTAAGCCATAAAACAATCCTCAACACATTTAACATAATTAAAAATAATTATTTTCATACAGGACACATTATCTCACCGCAGCGCAATTAAACTTGGAAGCAAAAACATAATGATAATGAAAAATGCACCATGTGCTTAAGCATTTAAAAACTCATGAATCAAATACAAACATATGAAAATGTATAAGCATATTATCATTGAATGCTAATAAAAACACTACACATAACAATATGATTTTTTTTTTCTTATTTAGTCCAGGAGATAAAGAAGAAAAAAAACAGGTTTGGTGCAATTTGGACAACTCTTATGGACGCTTCCTTAAAGTCTTGAGTACTGCCAGATGAGGATATTGTATCATGAGTTGATGCTCATCGTGACATGATTTTTCTTTCAGTACAGTGTTTCTTATTTCAGCACCTCTAACTTCAAGTTATGGGCTGAACTGTGTCCCTCCCAAATTCATATGTTGAAATCTTAACCCCCAATACCTCTGGATGTAACTCTATTTGAAGATAGGACATTAAAAAGAACATTAAGGTCATCTGAAGTGAATAGTGTGGACCCTAATTCAATCTGACTTTATACGCAGGGGCCATTAGGACACATATAGAACACACAGACCTAGGAGTGATCGTGTGAGGACACAGTGAGAAGGCAGCCATCTATGGAGGAGAGGCCTAATGAGAAACCAACTCTGCTGGCACCTTGATCATGAACTTCTAAATTCCAGAACGAAGAGAAACTAAACTTCTGTTGTTTAAGCCAGCGATCCCCAACTTTTTGGCATCAGGGACCGGTTTTGTGGACCATTTTTCCACAGACTGGGGTGGGGTGGGGTGGGGGAGATGGTTTTGGGATGATTCAAATGCATTACATTTATTGTGCACTTTATTTCTTTTATTATTACATTGTAATATATAATGAAATATATATTTATATATAGTAAATATAATGAAATATAATGTAAATATATGATATATAATATAAATATATGTTTGTATATAATAAATATATAATATATAATGAAATAGCTATACATAATTATACAATATAAATAATTATATATTATACATAATTATGCAATAATTAGGCCACCAGACACAGCTGTACAACTGAAGTCCATCAACTCACTTGCCACTCATTGATAGGGTTTTGATATGCGTCTGTAAGCAATTGATTTATCCTGGCCTCTGTGCAGTCAAACCTCACTGCTAATATTAATCTGAATTTGCAGCTACTCCTCAGCACTAGCATCACCGCCTCAGTTTCACCTCAGATCATCAGGGATTAGATTCCCATAAGGAGCACGTAACCTAGAACCCTTGTATACACAGTTCACAATAAGATTTGTGTTCCTATGAGAATCTAATGCCACTGCTGATCTGACAGAAGATGGAGCTCAGGTGGTAAAATGAAAGATGGGGAGCAGCTGTAAATACAGATGAAGCTTTGCTTGCCCACCTGCCACTCACCTCCTGTTGTGCAGCCCAGTCGTTAACAGGCCGCAGACTGGTACCAGTCCGTGGCCCAGAGATTGGAGACCCCTGGTTTAAGCACCTTGTCTATGGTATTTTGTTATGGCAACCCGAGCAGGCCAATATGCTTACTAAGTACATGTTCTAGATGTCTAGATGGTTTCCTTATATCATCTCACTGAAAAATTAATAATTCAATGTCCACATTCCAATGAAGAAAGTCAACAGTGCTTTAATGGATTCTGTTTAATCTTTGTTTCCTTATATCTTTATTTCCTTGGATGTAATTTCAAAAATAGAATTGTCCTATATTCTCCTGCCAAGGAAGAATCTGGGAAAAGCAAGAAAAAGGCTTTGTTCTGCTAGTTTGCCTTTTTCTGCTCAGCATTTGCCTCTAAACTGTAACCTGAGACTCTGAAATTGCAGAGACTCTTGACCTTTCCTTATTCTATTAACTCTTAGAATGATCTCAGCAGGACAGTTCCTCGTGTTTCCTTTCATGTTTCAGAACATGACCAAGATCAAGAAAATAAAATGTTGATCCCTGATGCCATGTGACCCAGAGTTCAGACAATTCACTCTGGTCATGGAAAACTGAGACCAAGTCTGTTTTCTTGCAACTGCTCCATCGCCCTCTGTGACATTAATTCGCAATAGTAGACCCAACACACTGGAACTAAACAATGTTAGAATGCTTAAGAAGTCAAGTTAAACCAAGTTCATGTCACCTTGCTAGAATGATGGTTACCAAAACTAAAGAAAATAGGAATTCTTCCATTGTTATCTCAGCTTTGAAACTGTGAGTTTGGGTTAGGGAGTAAATGGGCTTATCTCTTTAAATGAAAAAAAAATCGACTCACATTCTTAAAATACTAGTGCAAACCTGGGATAATTCTTCTCAGATATTCATTCAAGTATATGGTCTATTTTAAGTGAATAAATAGAAGCATTAAATTGAGACGTTTAAAATCACGGTATAACCTAACAGCAACATGCTCTCTCTTTTTATTCATTCACGAATGACACACCAAACTCCTTATTTTTATAATGAACTGTTCCCAGAATGAGACTATGCAATAGCATATCAACCAATAAACTAGTATATGTAAAATTGTTTTTAAAGTTTCAATGGAGCCAGGCTTGGTGGCTCAGCCTGTAATCCCACGCCTTGGGAGGCTGAGGTGAGTGGATTGCCTGAGCCCGCGGGTTCCAGACCCACCTGGGCAACTTGGTGAGACCTCATCTCTACAATGAATCAAAAAATTAGCCGGGTGTGGTAGCGCACGCCTGTAGTTCCAGCTACTTGGAAGACTGAGGTGGAAGGATCGCCAGAGCCCAGCAGGTCAAGGCTGCGGTGGTCGGGAGCGGCCACTGCACTCCAGTCTGGGCGACGGAGTGAGACTCTAACTCAAAAATAAATAAATAAATAAATAAATAAAGTTTCAATGGTATGAAAATGTAGTAGTGTTTCAGTAAGTAATAGTCTATTTCTACTATCTCTATTTTAAATAATTTTTGATTTAGAAAGGAACAGCTTTATATTTGAAATTTGGTCATTATTCATATTCATAACTATAGTGTAAACCAGTATTCTGTCACCATAATAAGTAAAATTATACTGTCACAATATTATATCTTTATGCAGATCTTTTGTTGTACTATTTTCTTCTCAAAAATTTTAAATAAGATATTTAGAAACAGATGTCAGTTTTCATGATGGCTAAAATCAACAATACATTTGTGATAATTTATTTTATTTTATGAAAGTGACCTGAACCATTATGATAGCAAATAGTGTATTGAACTATTGATTCAATTTATCAGTCAGTACTAATAGGGTGTCTGCTCTGTGTCAAGGGCTGCGACAGACAACCCAGGATAACATTGTCTTAAGGAAGTTTATGATTTCGTGTAACTGGAAGCCCAGAGAAGAAAGAGGGCACAGCACATCTGATGACTGAAAGATACCTCTGCATCTTCACAGACTCAGGATTCTTCCATCTCTCTGCTCCGCACACCTTTAGCATCAGCTTCATCACAATGCTACATCCTCTCTTGGCTTTCAATGGCTTCAGTAGTTCCAGGAACATCATTTAGTTAGTCTGGAGGCAAGGAAAGGACTTCTCCTCTCACATGTTCTTCTTAGGAATGTAGAAACTTGTACCTGGATCTCTCGGCAGACTCCTGTCCAGCCTTCGTCAGCCAGCATGTTATCTCATGCCCACTTCTGAGCAATGGAGGATGCCCTCTCCACCCTCCCCCACGCATCTCCCTGTGAGTGATGTCGACTCATCAGGACTCTTCCCTGAGGAGGGAGGTTGAGGCTTCGTTTTCTAGTCTCATGGAGAAAGAGTGGAAACCTGAACAAAACCAGAGAGCAAAGAAAAAAGTAGAAAGACCTCTCACTGGGCCTGCCACAGTCATGCTGAAAAGTTTATGGAAGAAGTCCAATTTGAAGAAGATTTGGCAGTTAGATAATTTTGGAATAAATAGAATTGTTACTTTTCTGTCCCTTTTTTGGGGAAACTTTGATCTTCTCTGATTCCCTAAACTGGTGGGTTTAGGGAGCAGGTGGGAGCTTGCATACCTGGAAGATTTTACAGATTCAAAAAAAATTCTGTTACTCATATTTGGCAGTTTTTCTAGCTACACTTTCCATTATTATTTTTTCAAAGAGGCTGTAGTCAATTTATTAACTTTTACATTAAACTTTTATTTAATATGTGGTCAAAATGAATTCCTTTGGATGCCTGTATTTTGGGGTTACAGTGGGAATTCAATTTCCAGCAAAGAGAAACAATTTTAGAAGTTCGACGAAGCTGTTTTTCGTCCCACAACATTGTTGCCCTTGTAAAATCACAACAGCACTGAGTTTAAGAAAAATGTAATTATGCCTCAAAATCAAATTAAAATATGGAAGACACTCTTTCTGGCCCAAGATTTTTCCCTCTATACAAATAAGACAGCAAAATGGTGTAATTTATGAGAATGCAGATTAAATTACCCTTCAATAACCCCTTTTCATAGTATTCTTTTTCTATAAGCCACATAAAAACCACAAGAGGTATGATTGTGCTAGAAAAGTTTTTCATGAAAGACTTTAATAAAATAAAAACTGAGAATCAATACAATGATAATAGAAGTCACTGGATCTGGTAATCCTTGGATAAAACTTGCTGACTTCATATTCACTAACAGTTAAGTCAGACAATGTATCCAAAATGGATTGAAAAGTTGGTTTCTATTTTGTGTTTGGACACCAATTAATCATCTGTATGTGTGCTTTTGTAACTGGCTAGACATAGCCACTGTGACTGCAGGAGTTTCTTAGTATATATTTGGTTTTATACACTTCCTATCTTTACATATATTTTGAGAAAAGGCTATCCTGATTCAGTTAGATAACAGAAGAGAGAGTGGCAAAAACAAGTATGTGGATCCCCTTAAAATGACACTCCACTGTTCTTGAGTCCTGTGACCTAGAAGTTCCTCTTCTGTCTTCCTCTTGCTGGCGTGTAAGGGAATTTGGTGAATGTGGAATTCAAGAGACTGGGCCACTAAAAGTACTGTGTGCAAAAGTGATCTGGGCTCAGCAAGGTGACTCCCTCCCATTAACTCATGGAAGGAAAACGGAAAGGAAGAAGTATTTTACCAGTAGAAGAAAACATGCTTCCATGAAGCAGAGAAGCATGCCTCCAACCCCAAGAAATTCCAGCACAATTGTGTGCAACCAACACTGAATGAAGGAAAAGGCCAGTGTGGCAAGAACTGAATGTGTTTCCCTCAGACTTATATTTTGAAATCCTAACTTCTACTGTGGAGATTTTTGTAGGTGGGACCCTTGGGGGGTAATCAGGTCACAAGGATAGAGCCCTCATGAATGGGATTAGCGCTTATAAAAGGGGCCTAGTAGAGCGCTCTCTCTTGCTCTCTTCCTACCATATGAGGGCAAAACAGAAAGAGGATCCTCATAAGACATCAGATCTGCTAGCACCTGATCTTAGACTTTTCAGTCTCTAGAATCAAGAGAAATAAATATTTGTTATTTAGGCCACCCAGTCTATGGTAATTTGTTATAGCTTCTTGAATTAAGACAATCTGTGAGCTAAGTCAAATGAAAAAGAAAATCCAAACCCAAAGGAGAACACTGCCAACATCCCTAAGCTTAGAGAGGTAAAACCAGGCAGCAAGCCCCATTATCCTTAGAGCTCCATGAAAATTTTCAGCCCTGATTTGAAAGTAACTGTTGGCCGGGCTCAGTGGCTCAGCATGTAATCCCAGCACTTTGGGAGGCCGAGGCGAGTGGATTGCCTGAGCTGGCGGGTTCAAGACCCCCGCGGGCAACTTGGCAAGATCTCATCTCTACAATAAATTAAAAATTAGCCAGGCATGGTAGTACGTGTCTATAGTTGGTGAATGTGCTGAGCCCAGCAGGTTGGAGCTGCGGTGGCCGGGAGCGTGCCACTGCACTCCAGTCTAGGCAACAGAGTGAGACTCCAACTCAAAAAAAAAAAAAAAAAAAAGGTTTGAAAGCAACTGATATATCTTGACACAGGGAGCACATATTGTATCCCAGAATATTTCCTGGATTTCTTAGCGTTTGCACAGGTTGTATAATTCTATTGATTATAAAAGTAGCACACGTTCATTGTTGAGATTTTAAAAATAAATTATCTGTCCTCTGACCTCTCCTGAGAAAACCATTCTTCACCTTTTAGCTTTCTAGTTTCTGTTATTTGCATGCATATGCATGTTTATGCATGCAGAGTTTTAAAATTATGCTTCTGAACTCAATTTTACTTACATCATGATCATCTTATACTGACAGAAGTTATGCCAAAATATGATTTTAATGATAATATATTTAACCATGTCTCTATCATTGGACATTTGTATTATTTCTAATTTTCCTTCATTATTGTTGTAGATAATGTTTTTGAACATAGGTCTAGCTCCCCATTTGGTTTTTGTCTTACAATTCTACCTCTCTACCTCTCTAAGAGGTAGAATTGGTGGTAAAAGTATATATTATAAAAGCTATTAGAAATAAAATTTCAAATTTCCCTTTTGATTATTTGGATTCATTTACATTCCACTATTGGGATCTGAGGGCAGATCTTAACCCTTTAACCATCCTTGATACTTATCATTAAAAAATCTTTGCCAATTGACGAGGCCAAAATGATGAGTTTTCTTATAGAAAAGTTCATTATTTGATTATTCATGAAGTTGAACATATTTGGCATTGCACTGGACTAGCTGGTATGGGAAATTTCTGATATCTTTCTTTTCTTTTCTTTTTAAGAGATGGGGTCTCACTATGTTGCCCAGACTAGTCTCTAACTCCTGGCCTCAAGAGATCTCAGCCTCCCTAGTAGGTAGGATTATAGGAGTGAGCAAATAGTACTCAGTGAATCTCTGATATCTTGTACCAATTTTTCCATAAGAAGACAGCTAGGAAGGGCAGGGATTCTACTTTGCTGTAGTATTCGTCTACTTTGCTGTAGTATTCATCCTAAGAAGTCCAGGAAATATTCTGTTCTCCCTTTGTCAAGATATAACAGTTGCTTTCAAATCAGGGCTGAAAATTTTCATGGGCCTCTAAGGATAATGGGGCTTGCTGCCTGGTTTTACCTCTCTAAGCTTAGGGATGTTGGCAGGGTTCTCCTGGGAGTCCCTTTAAGTTACCTTTGGGTTTGGATTTTCTTTTTCATTTGACTTAGCTCACAGATTGTCTTAATTGAAGAAACTATAACAAATTACCATAGATTGGGTGGTCTAAATACTACTCCCTTAACCTCAGATCCCATATTTACTCATCATCGAATCCTAATCACTCCAACTTAAAAATCTACCCAGAATTCTGTCATTTTTCATGCACCCTGATAAACCCAGTCACAATCACCAGCATCTTCCATCAGGACCCACTTAACAGCCTCCTCCCTGGCCTCCTTGCTTCTATTCTATTTCTTCACCATGTAGTCCTCCCAGAACAACCGGAGTGAGCTTTGAGAAATAAAACAGATATCTTATTCTCCTTAAACCTTCGAATGGCCTCTTCCTCTCTCCCCATTTTCCACCTCCTCCACTGTGACCACAGGTCTTCCTTCTGGATCTTTCAATCGTGCCAAAGGTTATTCCATCTCAGTGCCTTTGCCCTTGTGGTTTCCTCTGCCAACAACGCTAGTCCAGGTCACCTCATGGGACTTCCGAAGAGGCCTTTAACCATCTGGCTAAATTAGTCCTTCTCTAGCCCAGCCCAATTGCCTCTGGATTCCATCAGCATATTTTCTATAAGGTGTGTTTCAGGTTAAAATTATATATGTGACTGTGTGTGCGTGCATGTGTATGGGTATATGCCGTATTTGTGTTTATTTCTGTTTATCAGTCCTCCTTTTTTTAGGATATGAACACCATGAGGGCAGACACTTTATATTTCATGTTCTAGGACACATATGATGGTGTTTGGCACACAAAATAAACAATCAGTAGCTATATGTTAAGTAAATGAATGAACAAATATTTGTAAGGCTTATACCACCATGTTCACAACATGCTAAGTGTTCAATAAATGGCACCTATTGTTACTATTGTCATTCTATTAAATACCATTTATTCACCATTGAGGAGAGGTTGAAATCTTGCTTTTTTCCTATCCCTTGTCTTTTTTCTCCCTGTAATATCTCCCTTATTCTGATAAAAAAAGGAATTCTGGCAAAAATAATATCTCAGGGTGTACTTAAATATAAAGTTTGTTCCTGTTTAACACAAAACTGAAAGAAAAAAATAAATATTAAGCTTATTATAGCAACAATCTATTCTGCAACCAGGAACCCTAGTCTTTATTTAGAATGAAATTTGTGAGTTAAAAGTGGCCTATGATGGCTTTCACACATTTGTTTTGGGCTGACCAAATGACAACATGGCTTTTGCACCTGCCAGAAGCTGACCTATTGTTCCAGCCTTCAGATAGATTTTGAACCTTATTTTACAGATTACACAGGAAACTTAATTTTGCCATCAGTTACTCTTGGTATGTTGGAATAGCCTTATGCTAAACTCATATTTGCATAATGTAAATGATACATTAGGGTATGTTTGCATTCTTAATAAAGACAGACTGCAAATACAATTTAGAGCAAAAGGAGTTATGTTAACAAATGAGCAGTGCTTCATTAACAGCAGGGCTTTTTGGTTTTTGTGTTTGCAAAATATAACAGCTATGAATTTGGCAGCTTTTTGTGCTTTTACCTTTTTTGACAGTGTTATTCCATATGCACGTCATGGTTCTCTGGAGTACTGTGGGTACCTTTTGTCTCCTAAGAAGGATGCAGCTGATCATTGGCTGGCAGAAAGCAGGGATGTAACTACAGGCAGGGTAGATAACTAGTCATTCTAGAGAAGGCAGGAAGATATGCATGAGGAAAAGGCAAAGGTACTCTGCAACATGGTGGCTAACTCCATGGAAGTACCAGTTGCAGAAGCCCCACTTAGCAGTGTTTATTAACCCTCGGGGGTCATAGATCTGGTTCTTTTAAAAATAAAAATGCACATGTGGACCTAGGACAATTAATTACCTGAATGAAATTCTAGGGGACTCCTGGGCATACACTCTATCCATAAACACTTGGAGATAGAAAGTTTTTTACATCTTAAAAAACAGCAATGGCATCAGAAAGCAAGAGTACTGACTTCTTGAGCTTTCAGGTAATGAAAAAATTGAGTTGGCCTTGGAAGGAAAAAAACAAAACAAAACATTTTCTATGTAGTGATTTGGACTTTACAGCACTATCTACCCAAGTCTTTCAGGATTTTCAAAACAGCAAAAGACAGACCCAGTGATTTTTCAAGGCCACTGAAAAAATGTAGTTGTGGAAAAATTATCAAACACTTAGAAATAAACTAAAAGGATGACTGCATGACCTTTCAACTGGGGACATTGTTTTACAATACTTTCCCTCTAAGGATTATTTCATTATGTAGCAGAATACACCTGTGTTTGACTTTGATTATTACCACTTGATTAAAATCCATGCACTGTGAAGTTACATGTTAATATGTAGATTTCTGCCTGGAAAAAAGATAATTCCAAAGGTTACCCTTTGGAATTTAACACCCTAGGGGACACTATATAGTTTTATATCCATTAGCAAATTCATTTCAGTGTTTTTGAACTAACTCCATCAATCTTCATTCCTTGAATTGTTCTTTGAATCAGTTTTACCAACCTATTGGTCTCTCATTAATTAATGAGTTGAATAAAATACTTGACACATGTTCCATCTCTGTTAGTATGAGAGTCATGTTTTTTAACTTTTTGAACATTGTTATTTGACAGTGGGAATGGCTTTGCATCACGGTTTTAAGAATGCATTGCTGTCTTGCAGGCACAGGCCATAAATTTTAGGCACAGGAGTCTCTTTCTTATCAGAAGGGTTGTCAATATGGTGCTGAACATTGACAGAGATGAAGGAGAAGAAGCAAGTTAATTACAAAAGCCTGGACTTGCAGCGAGGGATCAGTGAGCTTGAAAGGGAGACAGGAAGACCTTGGAAAAATAGGGGATAGCTAACAGGGCAGAATCAGAATTCAAAAAGATCTTGGAAAACTGGAATATTGGGTTGAAACAAACCGCATATAACATATAAAAATAAAAGCTATGTTTGAGGGGTTCCTAGTATCAATTGCACAACATTTAAATCCTTTGACTCTACATTCTCACATACATAAATCTATTCCAAGTTAGTAATCAAAAATAATGGAAAGAGACTTTTGCACAAAAATGTTAATTGCAGTGTTGTTAAGAATAATAAAAAATGGAAAGCAATCAAAATGTCAACAATATGAGAATGATTAAGTAAATTATAGTGCATTTAATTCATGGAGTTTTTCACTAGCAAATTTAAATGAATGTTTATTGTGATATATAGCACGTAATAGAAAAATGCACAGTACATAAATGTACATTTATGCACATAAACTTATTGAATTATAAAATTAGCAGCAAGATTACCATCACCCACACCTAAAAAAGGAAGAATTACCAGCATCCCATTAGTTCTCTTCATGTGTTTTCTCCAAACCAAAAACCTCTTCTTAACCTCTAGGGCAATCATTTTTCTAGCTTTAATGATAATCACTTTTAAAAAATTGTTATAGTCTTACCACCTAAGTACGTCTGAACACTGTAGCTTTGCCTTTTGAACTTTATATGAATAAATGAATGACTTTATAATTAAAGCAATTATTGCATTTGTCTTCTTTTATTTATAATGTTTAAACTCTATGTTTAACCATTTGTAAAACTGTCAAACTATTTTTCAAAGTGGCGGCACTATTTTGCATTCTCACTAGCAATGTGTGAATGTTTTTAATTTCTCCAAATCCTTGCCAACACCACCCGCTATTATCCATCTTTTTTATTGCAGCCGTCTTGGTGGATGTGAAGTGCTATTGTTTTTTATTTGAATATTCCTAATGATTAGTCATGTTGAACATACATCTTTCCATGTGCTTGTTGGCAATTTGTATAGCTTCTGTGAATAAATGTCTATTTATTTATTTATTTTAGTGGTAAAACCAAAACTAATGCTTGAATTCGGTTTGAAAAAGCATATGCAAATGCATCCTCCCAACAATTCTTCAAAGCAGATATTATTAGTTAATTATAAGATAACTGAGATTCAAAGTAAATAACAAAACTTAAGTGAATAGAATTGATAAGAGGCAGATTGGGAGTCCTATCCTGGGCTATCTACTTCAATATGCTTTTTTTTCCTACCAGATAAATCTCTAGCTAAATCATTTGTCCACTTTTACATTTGGTTGCTTGTCTTTTAACTCTTGTGTTATAAGACTTCTTTATTTTTTTTTGTTCTTACTTTTTGGAGGCAGATTGCTATGTGTCTTGGTGATGGTCTTCTCATGTAATGCCTTGCAGGGGTTCTCTAAATCTCTTCCACTTGGATGGTCATCTCTGTGGCAAGATGGGGGAAGTTCTCTTGAATGACCTCATGGAGTATTTATTCCATGGTGTTCTCATTTTCCCTTTCTGCTTCAGGGATATCAATCATTTGGTTTTTTAACAAAGTCCTATAGCTCTCAGAGGCTTTATTCCTTCTTTTTGCAGTTTTAAAAAATGTTTTTAACAGGCTGTGTTAATTCCATATTTTGGTCTTCAAGCTCTGAGATTCTTTCCTCTGCATGGTTGAGTCTGTTCCCAATACTTGTTACTTTGTTATTGATTTTGAGGATGGAGCTCTTTATTTCCATTATTTCAGAATAGGCTTTTGTTAAATTAGTGACCCCCTTTTTACTTTCTGTACGATTTTTTTGAGTTTTGCTTCATATTTTCTTTAGCTCCTGTTCATTTGTGCCATCCATTCTCTAATTTCTATGGCTGTCAACTGGGGCAGGTTGTTCTGGGGGGTTACCATTGTTTGTGCTCTGATGGCTGCTTTTCCTATGCTGTCTCATTCAAATTCTGAAAGTTGCTTGTGTTTCTCCATTGATTCTTCCTCATTTGTGTCAGAGTTCTCTTTACTCAGAAGAGGGAGGAGCTTCACCCTGTGGCAGGTTCTTGTTACTGCAGATTTTCTCTAGCACTGCTAAAACTAGTCAGTCCAGTTTTCAGCCCCTGCAGCGTGTGGCTGATGGAACCCACCGTCTGGGAAGGGGTCAACTCATCCAGCCCATCCCAGAATCACTCCCCACCCCTCACCCAGCATGATCCCAGCTCCTGTACCATTTAACTCATAGCAGGGGCAGCTGGATTCTTGCACCTGCCTTCTTGGTCTCTGTGTCTACAAGGAGACCCCCGCTGGGTGCAGGGAGTTTCACCCTTCCAAATGTGTTTAAGGTGCCTCCTTTAATTGGTGGCTGAATCCCCACTTTCTGCCCTGCCCTGCAAGAGAGGTTCTGGTCTGTTCTACCAGGTGCTGGGGGCAGGTGTGTCAGTCAGATTCATCCTGCAGGTGCATCTTCCCCGCATGGGTTCCACTCCTCTTTGCACCTGGGATCTGGTACCAACTGCTGCATCCTGACCAGGCCTTCTCCCATGTGAAACTGATGCTTTGCACACTATTGGGAAGGGGTGAATCGATTCAGAGCAGCTTATATCATTCACCCCTCTCTCCAAACAGATCTTCCATTTCTGTTCATGCCTGGCATAGAGCAGGGAATGGGGTGCTTGTAATTCCGCTCTTGTGGTCACTTTCTGGACTCTGTGCACTCAGAAAGGGCTTTGCTGGGTGCAGGATATTTAACCCACCCAAAAGTGCTTAGATTACCTCCTTCTAATAGCGGTGGAATCTCTACTCTCTGTCTTGCTAGGTGAGAGCAGTCTTGATCTTCATCTCCACAGTGGCCATCCTGCCACCCCCCTCTCTTTATATATTCTGAATACTTGCCTTTTACATATAATTTGCAAATATTGAAAATTTCCCCAGTGGATTGTTGTGACACCTTTGTCAAAAATCAATTTACTGTAAATGTAAGGGCATGTTTTTGGATTGTCAATTCTGTTCTATTGATCTATATATTTATTTTTATGTCAGTAGCAAACAGTTTTATTTATTGTAGGTTTGTACTGAGTTTTGAAATATGGAAGTATGAATTACAAATTTGTCCTTTCATTTTAAGATTGTTTTGGTTCTTCTGGGTCCCTTGAATTTCTGGATGAGTTTTTTATTCAACCTGTCAATTTTTGCAGAATAGGTAACTGAGATTTTGATAGGAATTATGTAAATCAATTTGTACAGTTTAACCATCTTAATGACATTGTCTTTGTATACATAAAAATGGCATAAATCCCACTTGGATAAGTCATTTTACATGTTGTAGATTCAGTTTGCTAGTGTTTTTGCTTTTTATTTTTGCATTAGTATACACAGCAGTATTGGTCATACACAGCAGTATTGGTCTGTAGTTTTCTGTGTACGATTTTGCCATCAGGGTAATACTGACTCTTTCCTCTTTATCTTTGGAAAAGTTTGAAAAGGATTGGTGTTAATTCTTCCTTAATATTTGTTAGAATTCACTAGTGAAGCATCTAGTCTTTTCTTTGTGGAAACTTTATTTATTTATTTAGACAATATGGTTCTTTGAAGTATTAGTGGGAATTTTTATTATTACTATTTTAATCTCTGTACTTATAATAGGTTTATTTAGATTCCCTATTTATTCTTGAGTCAGTGTCAGGAGGTTTTTTAAAGATCTGAAAATTTTTATTAATAATATTAGTAATATTAATAATATTACTAGTGTATTAATAATTTTGAACTCTGACAACAGAGAATAAATTCTATTTCATTTTTTATGTTCAAATTATTGGTATTTTAATTTTATGAACTTAAAATATATTTTATAAATATCAACCATCTTTCATCTTACTTTTTTCTCTTTGACAAAGAAAAGATGTTTAGGGTGTTTCCTTTTTTTATTACTCTCTTCCAATTTGTACATTTCATTTTTTCTTTCAGATTCCAGTTTTTAAATTTATTTATTTATTTATTTATATTTTCTTGAGTTGGAGTCTCACTCCATTGCCCAGGCTGGAGTGCAGCTGCATTCTTGTGGCCACCCCAGCATTGACCTGCTGGGCTCAGGTGATCCTTCCACCTCAGCCTTCCATGTAGCTGGAGCTACAGGTGTGCGCTACTATGCCTGGCTAATTTTTTGGTTTACTGTAGAGATGAGGTCTCATCAAGTTGCCCAGACTGGTCTCGAATCCGTTGGCTCAGGCAATCTTCTTAACTCAGCTTCCTAAAGTGCTGGGTTTATAGGCTTGAGCCACCATGCCAGGCCTTTATTTTTTTTAGTGCATGGGATACAAGTGCATGTTTATGAAGTGGGTATATGCATGCTGGTGTTGGACTGGGTTTCTGGTGTTCACTATTACAGAATAGTGCACATTGTATCCAATATGTAATTTTCAACCCTTGACCTCCTTCCCATCCCCCTCCTTTTGGAGTCCCTAGTGTCTATGATTTCCATCTTAAAGTTAATGTGTACCCATTGTTTAGCTCCTACTTATAAGTGAGAGCATGCGGTATTTAATTTATCTGGGAATGTTTAATTTTTTTCTTTATCTTTAAAGTTAAATTTTGCTGGATGTATGATTCTTGATTGACAGATTTTTTTTCTTCTTTCAGCACTTTAAAGATGTCACCCCACATAGAGACTTTCTAGCCTCTATGATTTCTAATGAGTAATTGGCTGTTAATCTGATTGAAAATGCCTTATATATAAGGAGTAACTTTTCTCTGCTTTCAATAATCTCTTTGTCTTTCATTTTTGGCAGTTTTATTATGTTATTATAGATGTTAATCACTTTGAGGGTATCCTATTGGAGTATTTTGAGCTTAATCAATGTATAGATAAATGTTTTTCATTAAATTTGGTAATTTTTTTGTCATTGTTTCTTCAAGTATTCTTTCTGTACAGTTCTTATTCTCCTCACCTTCTGGGACTCTATTATGCATGTATTGGCACATTTATTGGTGTCCCACAAGATTCTGAGCCTGTGTTCTTTTTTCTTTTCTTATTTCTATTCCTTAGACTGGGTAATTTTAATTAATCTATATTCAAGTTTGCTAATTCCTTCTTCTGCTTGCTCAAATATGATGTTGAGCACCTGTAGTAAATTTTTTATTTGGTTCTTTTTCATAGTTTCTATCTCTTTGTTGATAATCTGTATTTGGTGAAACATAATTCTCATAATTTTCTTGTTTTCTAGACTTTTTTTTTCTATTTTGCTCTTGTTTTGTTTTTGTTGTTTGTTTTAGTCAATAAATTTTATTATTTTCCATGCTTTTAGGTTTATAAAAAACTTGAGTGTAAAATATAGAAAGTTACATAGATGACTCCACAAGCCTCCCCCAGTTTCTTCTATTATTAACATCTTGTATTAGTGTGGTTCATTTGTTACAATTGATGAGATAATATTGATATATTATTATTAACTACAGTACATCTATTATATTAGGGTATACTCTTTTGTGTTGATCATGTAGTCACCATTTCAGTCTCACACAGAATAGTGTAATTGCCATAAAATTCCCCTCTGCTGCACTTACTTACACTTATTTAGCCTTTTCTTCCTTTAAACTTCTGGCAACCACTGCTCTTTTTACTGTTTCCTTAGCTTTGCCTTTTCTAGAATGTCATACAGGTGGAATCATACAACATGTAGTCTTTTTGGATTGGCTTCCTTCACTTGGAAATATGCATTTAAATTTTCTTCATGGGTTTTCATGCATTGATAGCTAATTTATTTTTATTACTTGATAATATTCCATTGTTTGCATGTGCCTCAGTTAAAAAAAAATTCATTCACCTGTTCTTGGTTGCTTCCAAGTTTTGGCAATTGTGAATAAAGCTGCTATAAACATTAGTGTGCAGGTTTTTGTGTGGATAGGTCTTCAACCCCCTTTGGGGTTGAAAGAGCATGATTGTTGAATTGTATGGTATGAGTATGTTTAGTTTGGCAAGAAACTGCCAAACTGTCTTCCAAAGTGGCTGTATCATTTTGCATTCCCACTAGCAATTGAATCAACATTCCTGTTGCTCCACATCCTCATCAGTATTTGGTGTTGTTGATATTTGGGATTTTTGCCACTCTATTATGTAGAGGCATTTTATTGTTGCTTTACTTTGCAATTTCCTAATGGTATATGATATTGAACATCTTTCCACAGGCTTATTTGCCCCCTGCGTATCTTCTTAGGTAAGGTGTCTGCTTATGTCTTTTGTCCATTTTATAATTAGATAACTGATATCCTTATTATTGAATTTTAAGGAGTTTTGCATATTTTGGATATCAATTCTTTATTAGATATGTATCTTGCAATTTTTTTTCAGTATATGGTTTGTCTTTTCATTCTCTCAAAGGTGTCTTTCGTAGAGCAGAAGCTTTTAATTTTAATAGTCTGACTTATCAATTTCTTTTTTCATTGCTTATACTTTCAGTGTCTTCTAGTTTTTGAACATACTTAAAATAACACATTTAAAGTCCTTTTTTGACAACTGTTCCTGAACTTCCTCAGGAACAATTTGTATTGACTGGTGTTTCTTCTGATGTGTGGCTCATCCTTTCTTGTTTCTTTACATATTTCTTAATCTTTTTGTTGCAACTGGATACTTTAAATACCATAATGCAGCAACTCTGGAAATTGTATTCTCCTCCCTCCAGAGTGTGTTATTATTGCTCTTTGTTGTTTTTATTGCTGATTTTTTTCCTAATGACTTATCTGAACAAATTCTGTAAAGGCTGTATTGTTTGGCATGTGTGATCACTGAAGTCTCTGGTTGGTTATTTAGTGATTAGGTAATGATTGGACAGAGATTTCATTAATTTCCTGGAATCAATAAGTCTCTCTGTCTTTGCCAATGGCTCTGTATTCATGTTGGGGCATGTCTTTAACATTCAGCCACCTCCTTTATAACTCAAGGTCAGCCAGATGTGAGAACTGAAGGCCTTCTTAGGTCTTTCCTAAGCATATGCACAACTCTACATATGTGTGTGATCTAAATTCTTACGAATATTTGGGGGTTTTCCAAAGCCTCCTATGAACATCTTACTCCTCAGGTTTTCTTTTCAGAATTTTTGATCAACTTGTTGTTTGTCCCAATTGTTATTGTGAAAGCAATGTAAAAAATTGCTGCTAATTTTGTTTGTTTTTGACAAATGCCCTGGGTAAAGGGCTGTTAGCACTGGGTGAACTCTGAGTCATGTCCAATAAAGGCAAGCCTGTGTGTATAGTTTTCGAGGGAACTGCTAGACAAATCAAACAGTGACAATTCTTTGAGAATGAGGCTTTGAAAGAGCTCCAATGCTGTCTGGCCCTTTGAGTGACCGCTGGGCTGCTAGTTTCACTGTTATTGCAGGCTATTGGTTTTCAAGTATACCATGGAGTTGAGGAGAAGGTAATGGGAATAGAGAAAGTTAAAATGTTACACAGATGGTGAATGGAATTCACCATTCCATTCATGTCTTAATATTATGGTTTTAAGATTAATCAATGGTGTTAATTGGTATTAATCTCAATATTCTGACCCAATAAACAACCCCTCTCTATCTGGAAGTCCTCCTCTATCCTACAGCTATGCAGAAAAGTTATACCTGTCTGGGCACTCATGTAATTGAATCGATGCAGACAATGAATGATGTGGTAGATGTCCTATTCGTGTAACTTTTACATTCATAACTTTAATAAAACTGACAATGTTGTATGGCTACTAAATAATGGCCTAAACAATGTCAAGTTCATATTGCTTTATCATAAGACATCATGGTACATGTTACTGAGACCTTATTTGACCACGGGCTGACTTAAAAACCTCTTACTTTCCTTCCAAACTCCAGACTGTATGAGTTGATGAAGTAATCTCATTGTATTAATTATTCAGTACTCACTATAAGCCACCTGATTCTCATCAGAAGAAGAGTAATATGGATGTTAGGGATGGCCTTCACCACTGCTCCTCAATCTTTAATAACATGCACCAAGCCCTTCTTTTCTGTAGGAATTCTGTAATGAAAGCTTAAGTCACTGGGAAAACCAGTAAAGTAGATAGTTCTGGACGTTCTAGTTTTTCTTGGGATTCAGGTCAGTGGATTACACATTTGTGCTTGCCATTTGAAGGCTTATTTGAATCCTAATCTCTTCATTTGTAAACATGGAGAATAAGGCCCATCACACAGCTTGTGCTGAATATTAAAGTGATAATATTTGTAAAAGATGTGAAAGTTATTCTAACATAAGGGCCTATAATGATGACCTAAAAAATATCCATAAATCTGAGTCCCAAGACAACATTGCTGCTGGGAGTTACCTACTTCTATCATGCCTAGTGCATACCTCACAAGATTCAGATTTAATTGGCCCTGGATGTGTCCTGAGCATCTGGGATTTTTGAAAGGCTCTCCAGGTGATTCTATCATGTAGTCAGGGTAGCTTCATCCTGTTAAGAATAGTTAAAAGAGAAGAAAACTTCAAAATGATGGTTTTCAGATCTCTGTTTATCTCCATGGCTGCAATAGACAGCTTGGGTTTTGCTTCCAGAAGGCTTAAAAAAAGAAACAAAAATCAGTGAATGTGTGAAAATGGTTCTTGAAATAACTTTTAGGGATGCTTGAATCAACACAAGGGAGAACACAGATGAAAAGACCAGCATGATTCTTCCACTGTTCTGGATTTTCTCTGCTGAAAACGAAATCACCACCTAACCTAGATAAAGCTTTTTTAAAAATTCTTTTTCAGGGTTATATTTCCTGTAGCAATTTCTCTCACTGTTGTTAAATACCTCAGCAATAGCAAAAGGTGTGAACATGTTTCAATAATGCAAAAGAAGACTATGTGGCAATTAGGGAAGACAATATGTGTCCTGGGAACAGACAATCTATCTGCCTGTGCCTCCTCTGTCCTCCTCCCACTGTGAATCCAAGGTATTTCTTTGTTTCTTTCTCTCTGTGACTCCCTCTGATTCATCTCTGCAGTGTCCTGACCTAACAGTGTAACCGCATAACTGGTGAAGTGAATTGCACATTCGACAATTCTTTCTCATTATTTCCTCTCTTTCTATTTAGGAAAATAATTATAGAGGCCATGAAGTCTGAGTTTACACAATTCAAAGATGATCGATTGCTTGATTGACTGATTCCACCTAGGATAATCTCATTCCGAGAAACCTATATGCTTTGGAATTTGGAAGGAATTAGGAAGGCAATTACAAGCAAATTGTAAATCAAAAATAAAATAAAGAAAAATAAAAGTCAAAGCTAGCAATATAATAAAAATAATTCAAGAAAAGGAACTGAATGGGACAAATAATTGTTCGAAATCAGTTGTCAGCAAATGGAGGAGAAAATGAGGGTCTCTTCTCCAACATTTGAATATAAACTTGTAAAAGCCACACATACCAATTATAATTAGCCATCTGAGGGATCAAATTTGAGGGAGTTCCTGTGACCATGTGATTGAATTTGGAGGACATCACAACTCTAATCAAGATAATTGGAGGGTAATTTCAAGAAGGGAGAACTTGAAAGTGATTGTATTAAATTCCAAGGTTCATAAATATCACATTTTTCTTTTCTTTTTTTAAGTACATTCTTATTTTCAAGCGTATCTCTTAGAGAATTAAAACCATCTTATTTGTCCTATTCCATTCCATTTCTTGAATTCTTTTTTTTGCCTGGTATTATGTTGCTGGTCCTATCCTTTATTTAATTCTTGATTTGTATTTGCTTATAATAGCCTTCTTAATTCCTTTATTTTTAAATTTCTGTACTTTTAAAAAGTTGTCTTTATAAAAAATGTCAAAATTAGTTGTTTCCTTTTTTTTTTTAACTTTTGCATCCAACCTCCCTATATTCTCTCTTGTCTCACTCCCCTCCATCCCCTGAATGCCTTGGAAAATGACTAAGTTGCATTACATTCGGGGATTTTTTTTTTAAAGGAAGAAGAGGAATTGCTGGGGTTGGCATTGTGCCAGCACTCACTGCTAAAAACAGGGGGCTGGTGGTTTTCAACCCCCTATATTCACCCTATTCGTGAAGAAGGACTCCTGATCTAGATTTGTGGAGATGACTGAACATCTGACAGCAACACTGGAGAGATGAGACTGACAGTGATTTATTAATCACCTATATTCATAGTCTGGGTGCTGAGGGGAGAACACCATATACCAAACAAAGCCACATGGGGGTTGAACTCAGGATCAGAGTGAGCAAACAGAGGCTGTGGGTGACGGGCTTTGTAGTAGCAAAAGGATGAGATGACTCCTGATTCACGCAGGAAGATGTGGTTGGCTTGTTCAAATATTTCCAAGGACTGGCAGGGAACCAAAACGTGCTACTCAGGGATAAGCAGGAACTTTGCCTGGTCCTCGTGATAAGGAGGATTGTTTGGTTAGGGGACATTATCTATGGGAGCATAGTGGGGAGGGGAACTTGTAGTTAGGCCACTTGAGGCTCCCTGGTTTTCCCCAGATGTCAAGGCAGCACATAATATTGGACCTTAATTTTGGGTCTTACACCACCACACTGGTACTTTGCATTTTTTAACAAAATCCTCTAATACTGCATCTCCTTTGTCCTTGTCATAGCATCTCCAAACTAATTCACATGGAAACGACTTGCTCCACTGAACACACGTGCAGGCTGTGCTCAGTTATTCAGTGCTGATTAATGCTCCCATGGAATTTTGGATGAGACTCTGAGCCAAAGTAAAGACTTAAAGGGATTAGGAATACAGCCTATGGAAATGAGACATTAGCTCAACTGCCGTTGATACCCTCATTCTATGGGAGTAATGTTTGACCCATCCATCAGGGGTTTTTTTTTTCCCCCCAGAAAAATGACTCAGGGAAGACGTGGGCAGAAATCCGGTCTTTTTACCCTACTGCTTTCCCTTTGGGAATAAAAAGAAAAAGGGCTGTGTTTCCTCTTCCTGTCTGTACTAGTGGCTATCTTTAAAATGATAAAATCAGACCAATTTATGTTAATGAAGTTTTGACCATTTTAGAAATTTTAAATTTTAGAACATTATATCCCATGACAAGCCCAGGCTTTTAAAGCCTTTCTATTGCTAAAGATTCAAAAATTATATTCTGAATCCTGTTCCATCAACTGTATACTTATTCCTTCTTTTTCTTTCTGTACCAATCTTAAACCTCCATAGAAAAAAAGAGAAGGTCACAGAAAAGGAAACATATCAGGGATACACATATTAACACATTTAAAAAATATATATAATATCCTCATATGTATGACCAAAAAATACAAAAGAATATGTACAAAATCATTAGCAGTACTTGTATCTGTGGAAGAGAAACAGAAGAGGATGGAGAAACATTTATTTTTAACTGTATCTAGCATTACATTATCTAAATAGTTGAAAACAGTGCTTACCTCTTCAAGGTAAATAATAATTTAAAACATAAACATATAGTTTAAATTTTGTTCTTTGATTTCTGTTTTGAGTGCATATCCTTTCCTTTGGTTTATGGCTATAGCTTTATGGTTTTCTTTGCTTTTGGTTTGTCTTTTGGCTCATGGTGTTTATTTTTATTGGTTTTTTCCAGTGATTGTGTGCTTTAAGTTATGCAAATAATTGGAGGAGAATCACATTATTTGAGTATTTAGCTTGAACAAATTTAACTATAAGACTGAAAAGAGAGAGAGAGAAAGAGAGAGAGAGAAAAGAAAATAAATAAATTTTCTCACTTACCTTACCAAGGACTTTTCCTTAATCATCAGAACACAAAGAAAGCCATCACTTGAAACATACAGAACAATGAAGAAAAAAAAATCAACAATGAAGAATAAATTGATGTCTTTTGAACTGTTGGGGCCCAAGTCATGATAATAAAGGTGACATTTTTCCCTCCAGGGAAAATTTGAATATACTCTTTCTTTTTTAACCTTTTGCACTGATTTCGGATGTTTACCCCAGCATCAGTGGTAAACCCGTATAGTTCTGAATTTCTCAGAAGCCTTTTAAACATCTGCTCCTCTCATTTTTGGAGTCAAGGCTGAAATGTCATTTTTCCCACCTCACCTATGTGAGGCACACATTTAAGAAGGAAAGGGATGATGGGACCAGACTCAGAAGGCCTGACCAGGGCTGCACAGGGCCTTTTCCTATCTGTCTCTGCCTGAAGAAAGTTGCTCCTTCCTCAAGGGCAAGTGATGAGCATTCTCTTCACTAACGCGCCTGAGTATCCTTAGAAAAAAGTCATTGTGCCAGTCTCTGCTCCTGAACATCTCCTATTTACCTCGAATCTAGCATGAAAATATTGTATTATAGTTCATTATATAGATTTATGTCTCCACCTTTCTAAGAGCAGAAGCGTCCGTTTTTATGTCTTTAAATGTCAGCTCTAAACAGTGCTTCAAATGTTAGGAACTTGGGAAAATATTTCTGAATAATGGAACTGTATTCTGAATAAATGGGTAAGCAAATTAACGACAGGAAGTAAATGACACACTCTTTTATCAAATCTGAGGTGGAAATATTGTCACATTCTGACGTCTTAGAAATCAGGATACTTTTCACAACCAATGGCAGGGCATGGTTTATTTGGAAGTTTTTCTTATTTCTTAGTGGTCTATAAAATAATATTGCAACTTAAAATTGAAGGGGTCTTAGATTCAATGAAATTGTACACACTTGGTGTTTGATAATCATTCTAAAATTAGTTCTCTGATAAATACAGTGATTAACATGGGCACGTATCACATTTTTCTCTGAAATAAGCAGTTAATTAAATGCATATTCACTTAACAATGAATTGATTTTCTTCTAGCCTGCATTTTTGAAAGCTGTAGACTTTCTCTTGTACAAAATCACTGTAATTCTCTTTTTGTCAAGATAAAAATATTTTTGTTTTTAAAATTAATACATATTTGTTGCCTAAAACAAACACATCAAAAAAAGTAGAAGGTAGAAAAACAAGCCTCATCATTTTGCTTATCTTCTTCCAGACACCTGTGTATATACGTATTATATATGTCTGATGTCTTTCAAATAGCATTATACTTGCATGTTGTTGTGCTATATGGATGAATACGATGTATGTATATATTTTTGAGTCAGGGTCTTAGTGGTCTAGACTGGAGTACAGTGGCGTGATCATGGTTCACCACAGCCTTGACCTCCTGGATCCTTCTGCCTCATCCCTCTGAGTAGCTTGGGCTGCAGGCATGTGCCACCACACCAGCTAAGTTTTTTAATTTTTTGTAGAATTGAGGTCTCGCTATGTTGCCTAGACTGGTGTCGAACTCAAGCAGTCTTCCCACCTCAGCCTCCCAAAGTGCTGGGAATATAGGTGTGTGCCTCCATGTATTTATTGTTTTTTATAATGATGAAAAATAGCAATGACCCAATCTCCATTAATAAAGTGATTAAATCAATTATGAGTCAGTGGAAACTAAGGGGGGCATTACATGTGATGACTTAGAGCTAAATGTACTCAAATAAAATGACATTTAAACAATATTCCTTTTTGTTTTCATATAGTCTCATTCAGGGAGTGCTTCTTGGAGTCATTGAGAGAGAAATGGAGGATAATACTGAAAGAATTTGCTAATTTTGAGTCATTTGCAAGCAGAAGGAAAAAATGAGTAGGAAGAAAAGGTACTCATTTAAAAACAAGTAATAAATAGTGAAAACAAGTTTTAGTAGAGAGCAACACTGTGTAGGTAGAAACTTTCTGTTAAAGAGTTAATAGCTAATACTACTGATCATTAGCAGCATGAGCAAGTTAGGGTTTCAGCCATTACCGAAGTGATTTACATGTATCTCTTCTTTCAGTTCTTAAAGCAACATTATTTCCTTTGCATAGACGGGCAACTGGACACTTTCTTCTGTACATCAGTGATTCTCAGTGAGGGTAGGTTGGGAAACAGCACCTGAAGTGTGAATGCATGCTCATCCAAGTCCAGGGGGGAAGAAAGCCAAGAAAACCCTACTAGGAAGAGCAAGCCTAAGGTGAGGGAGGTTGTTTTTCTCAAAACAAAGAGGTGACATTGTAACAATAACCAAGACTACCACTGGCAAGTAGAAATCAATTAAATGAATGCTGAGTTTCTTTTATGTTGCGGCTAAAAACAAACATCTCCCCTATTCTCTTCTTGGGTATCTGATGATTTGAGTTTAAAGTCTGAAGGCAGGCAAACTTGAATTTAAACCCAAGCTCTGCCTGCTGTCCTTCTCTTTGGCATCAATGAGCAAAGCCATACAAAATTGAAGATCTGTCTCCTGGGGTTACTAAAATAGGGATCAGTAATTTTTGTGCACAGTGCCCAGTTCATGCTTGTTCCATAATGGTTCCTCTTATTCCGATTTTTAATTAAACATTTTACAAAGCTTACACACGTTCATAATAGCATTATTCACAACAGTCAAAAAGGGGAAGCAACCCAACTATTCATTGCTGGCTGAATGGATAAAGAAAATATGGTCTATATATACAATGGAATATTATTCAGCCTTCAAAAGGAAGGAAATTCTGACACATGCTACAACATTGCTGAACCCTGAGAACATTATGCTAAGTGAAATAAGACAGTCGCAGGATACAAATACTGCATGATTTCACTTACATAAGGTACCTAGGGTGTCCTAATTCATAGAAACAGAAAGTAGAATGATTTTGCCAAATGCCAGAATGAGGGAGGAACAGGGAGTTATTTAATGAGTATACAGTTTCAGTTTTGCAAAATGAAGAGTTCTGGAGATTGGTTGCATAGTTATGTGAATGGACTTAACACTGCTGAATCGGGCATTTGAGAAATGACTAAGATGGTAAATTTTATGTTATGTATATTTTACAATAATTAAATTTAACAAAATACAAACAATGTAAACATTACATATATTTTTAAGTTATAATGTGTGTGCTAATTCTATAAGTCATAGTAGATACGTTTCTTTCTCTCCTTTTTTTTGGTGTTATATAATTCAACACCATTTTAGTTTGTACATACAGGTTTATGACTGTCTTCTCTGTGTTGGGTTTGCATCATTGACTCTGCACCCTCTCATCAGTGTTTGTGCTTACCAGCTCTATCTTTGCCTATTGTTTTTCCATTTTTAAAATTTTTAACTTTTGTTTTTATTTTAAAGATGTGGGGTACAATTCAGAATTAGGTACACAAGTGGTCATCGTACTGTTTTTCCCTTTAAATATTCTGATTTTGCTTTAAAATACTGCTTTTAAAAATACATATAGGTCAAATTTGTCTTCTTGCCCACTCAGAGAATTTTGTCATTTAACAGTTTTCAGACTTATATGTGTTTTTTCAGAATTTATGTGTTTTGTCATTTTTAATCCTGTTTTTGACGCTTCATTACTCTCTTGTGTTCCTGCCCTCTTGCTAATGGGTTATGTTTTCTTTCAACTTTTTAATGGATTTTGAAAAACTGCACCTCACCTTTACTCTCCAAGTGATTATTAACATTTAGCCATTATTCCATTAGGGGTGTATACTAGTGAAATTATTTCCTTATTAGTTGAAATCATTTTATAAAGAAAACTTTCCCTCATCAATTATTTTGATTGTCCTGAGGTAAAGTTTGTATTACAAAGACAGGATAAATGCTTGTCTTTCCCTAATTCACCCATTTTCATAAAAACGCTCTAGTTTTCTAGTGTCTTCCAAAGATGATCAATATCTTTTAAAAGTATTATTATGAACACTGATTTAAATATACGTGGTGTAGTTCAATTTATAGCAGTTATTCTCTCTATTGTTGCTCAAATGTTTCCATTTTTGTCTGGTAAGAGCCACTTCAAGTTGTCTTCTGAGTTTTTCTATCATGACCTTGTTTTCTCGGAGAGTGGCAGAGAGGACGTTGGAAAGATAGGAAAGGGAAGATCACTATGTGAGGGTTAGACATTTTGATATCATCCCCAGGGCATAGGAAGCTACTGAGGAGATTTAAGCAAGGGGTGATTTGCAATGGAGCCAGAGTGGAATTGTAGATGGATTTTGCAGAAATCCATCACAGAAGCAAGGTCTAGGGCACATTATCAGATCCTACAGACCTGTGCAGTTTGGACAAAGACAGAGTACACTTTTATTAACTTTCTAAGCATCTCTTAACAAAATGGAAACTTGAAAGTTGCACATGCTTTTATCAATCGTTATCTAGGGCAGTGCCATTCAAAGTGGGGTCTGTGCACCGAAGTGTCTCTGTGAACTATTTGTCACTGGTGTGCCCTGAGATAAATATAGAAATTGAGAGTGTTAGAACTTTTATAGCAATCTGACACAATGAGTAATTTTGTGTCTGTTTCACCTAAAAGTTTTTAAAAACATGGTTTATTTTATACTTTCTAATTTCGGTTTTTTAAATAATTCGCTTTTGTTGTATTTACCAAAATAATTGGTCAGTGATGAATTGGGGAAAAATCCAGCTTTTTTCTACAGATTCTGAGACGCCCTCATGTAGAAGACATTCTAATATCTCCTGACTGCATCAAATTGGGAGCCCACAGTTAACTGTACATGGTGACTTTAAATACCCATTTGGAAGTCATTTGGTAAGAAACTCACATATAAAAAAGGTTATGCTAGCAAATAACGGATGAAATGTAAAAACAATTATCTTTGCAGTGCAGCATGCATTTACAATCATTGTTAAGTAGTTCTGTGTTTTAGACTACAAATTTGAAATTGCAGAAGAGGAAAGTGCCACATATGTGATGCCCGGATTGTATCCATTCCACAAAGACAATTCAACCTGCTTGTTTTTATAAGCACACATGGAAAATGTATGCCATTAGCATAAATTATGTATGCAGATGAAAATGTGCATTCACTCTTCTTAATAGCCCTTATAAATCTGACACACCCTTGCCTAAGTTTCCAAGAAGTGCTTGCGGTAGAAACATAATTAATCAGGGTCCATTTTTGTCAGCCTCCAGGAGTCAGGAGGGCAAAGCCAAACCATTGATTTTGCTGTTTTTGAAAGGTCTTTGTTTGGTATGTCACTATTGTTAAGAAAGTTGAAAGTATATATTAACAGGCTAGGAGCTTGGCTGGCTCCAGGAAAAATTAGAAGATTTAGCAGTGCAAGTATAGAGTCGTCAGACTGCCTATGATGGAAAAATTCACTTTGGGGAACTGCCATTTAAGTTTGTCCCAATTTCTCTTCTGAAAATATGTTCAACAACACACAGATGGTGAAAGCTTAGGAAAAATGGTGAAGGCTCAGGAAAAAGTGTGCCCATGACACATTCTGATTTCCTTATACACCAGAGAGAGAAAATGCACTGGAGAGATTTTACTCTCCAAAAAATTAAATTTCATACAACCGTTTGAAGACAATGTATTAATGGAATTAAACATGGTAATTTTTCCAAAATATACAGGTTACTATCGTCTTCTCAGGGAAGACACAGCACTGGACTCCTTCAGTGGGAGGATGAAGTCCCTGATCCCCACACAGAGCTCAGAGCCCGTCCATTAGAGGGATGCTGGGTTCCAGGTCTGTGCTCTGCTCTCCCCTGATTAAGATAGACTACATAGGCCAGGCTCTGTGACTCAGCCTGTAATCCCAGCATTTTGGGAGGCTGAGGCAAGTGGATTGCCCTGAGCCTGCGGGTTTGAGACCAGCCTGGGCAACTTGGCAAGACCTCATCTCTATTAAAAAAAAAAAATTAGCTGGGTGTGGTAGCGTGCACCTGTGGTTCCAGCTACTTGGAAGTCTGAGTGCCACTGAGCTCCAGCCTGGGCGACGGAGTGAGACTCCAACAACAACAACAATAACAACAAGAAGATAGACTACATGGTATATCAACTGACATATTTATTATATCATGATGTGGCTTTATCATGCATAAGCCATACAACCAGTTGGATGATTTCTTCTTTTCACTTATTAATCCCCTATTATTTGATTATAGAACTCTCTGTTCCAGGTATATTATCTCATTGGATCATATAGTGACTTACAGTTTCAAACTGGATAATTTCTGTAGCAAATGTTAGACACTCAATTGGCTTTAAAAAATAAAGAATTTTAGCCGGGCTCGGTGGCTCAGCCTATAATCCCGCACCTTTGGGAGGCTGAGGTGAGTGGATTGCCTGAGCCCGCGGGTTCGAGACCCGCCTGGACAGGCGAGACCTCATCTCTACAATAAATCAAAAAATTAGCCGGGTGTGGTGGCGCGCGCCTGTAGTTCCAGCTACTTGGAAGGCTGAAGCGGAAGGATCGCCGGAGCCCAGCAGGCCGAGACTGCGGTGGCCGGGAGCGGCCGCTGCACTCCAGTCTGGGCAACAGAGCGAGACTCCAACTCAAAAAAAAAATAAATAAATAAAAATAAAGAATTTTTATTTTTTTTTAATTGGAAATTCTAAGTTAAAGTGGGTTTTAGAAATGTTGTAAACAGACCTCCACTTATCTATTAGTTCTCCTTCTCTTTGTCCAGAGGTTGTGTTCTTTTATTATCTCAAGACAGCTGTTATAATACATAGAGTATCTTGCTTTTTTATTCAAACCAGCATAGTCAGAGAGAAAGACAGGCAGCATAGACATAGAATATTATTGGCCAGAACTTAATCATTCACTTAGTGTATTCTTGAACAAATCATTAGAAAGAGGGATGGAGTTACTACAAAGTGATTGACAAGCATCATTTTTTAAATTCCTTTTTTTGGGCACAAAGGCCACAATGAATAAATACAGTTTAGGGTAAGAAACACACAGACTTGTATTAACATACACATCAACCAAACAATACTTACCTTTGGCATATTTTCTTTTCTTCCTTTCTATTCTCTTCCATCCAAATTGATTTTAGGTGGATTATGGTTACACATTCTGATTTAACAACCCCCAGTTTCAGTTAAGATACTGAAAACATCCAAAAGTCAGTAGGCTGAAGGTCTGGAAACAGATTTATATTTGAAAGTATCAAGTAGTGGTAACTGAAGCCATAGGAGTAAATTACTCATCAAAACTGTATAGAGAGATAATAAATAAACTTTTAAAAACTATACAAATATATTACATGTAACTCAAAGTTAAATTTGAAAATATAAGGAAAAGGTAAGATTGAAAAATAATCATAATTATTAGCCTCCCAAAACAGAGAGCACCAGGCCTATTTGGATTCATTGGTGAAATTCCACCAAATATTTAAGGAAGAAATTATACCAATTATCTATAATCTGTTTCAAAGGACAGAAGCAGAGGAAATAGCTCATTCTGTAAAGTCAGCATTATCCTAATAGCAAAACCAGAAAAAAACAAACAAACTACAGACCAACATCTTTCATGAACATATTTGCAAAATTCTTCCAAAAAATATCAAATTGAATTCAACAATGCATAAAATGAATTATACATCATGACCAAATAATATTTGTTGTAGGTATACAAGACTAGTTCAACAGTCAAAAATCAATTAATGTAATTCATCACATCAACAGACTAAAAAAGAAAAATCACATGATCATATTAATAGATGTGGAAAAGCACCTGATAAAATCTCTCATTCATGATATTTAAAAAATAAACTTAAGAATAGAGTGAAATGTCCTCAACTTAAAAAAGAATTATAACTAACTAATGATGAGAAACTCAACGCTTTCCTGCTAAGATTAAGGAAAAGATGTCCTCTCATCTCTTTCAACATCATATTGGAAGAACTAACTAATGTAATCAGACAAGAAAATGAAATAAAAGGCATACAATTACAAATTGGGAAAGAAGAAGATGACTGGCAGAAAGGCAGAAAAGTGTCTTTATTCACAGAAGACGTGATCATTTATGTAGGAAAAAAGTCAAAAAACAAAACAAAACAAACCACAAACAAACTTCTGATCAGGCTCCATGACTCAGCCTGTAATCCCAGCACTTTGGGAGGTGGAGGCGAGTGGATTGCCTGAGTCTGTGGGTTCGAGACCAGCCTGGGCAACTTGATGAGACTTTGTCTCTACAGTAAATAAAAAAATATCCAGGCATGGTATCTCACACCTATAATTCCGGCTACTTGGAAGGCTGAGACAGAAGGATTGATGGAGCCCAGCAAGTCAATGCTGGGGTGGCTGTGAGTGTGCCACTGCACTGCAGCCTGGACAACAGAGTGAGACTCCAACTCAAAAAAAAAAAAAAAAAAAAAATTCTAAGTAATCATTGGAGTTTATTTTATTAAAAAACATATTAGTTTTAAAAGGAAAGCTTTGAGTTTTTATTTAAAAACATATTGGTTTTTTTAATAAAAAATTCAATAACTTTTCTGTATCCCAGCAATGAACAAGTGGAATTTGAAATTAAAAACAAAATTCCATTTACTTTAGCATGCCCCAAAATGGAATACTTAGGTATAAATCTAACAAAACATGTACAATATTTATACCAAAAAAAAAAAACCCTATAAAACTTTGAAGAACATCAAGAAGAACTAAATAATAAAGATATTTTGTGCTCATGGATAATGGATAGGAAGAGTCAGTATTGACAAGATGTCACTTCTTCCCAACTTGATCTGCGGATTCAATATACTCCCAATCGAAATTTCAGCAAGTTAGTATGTGAATATTTGTTATTTTGTTGTTGTTTTGTTTTGTTTTTGAGTTAGAGTCTCACTCCATCGCCCATACTGGAGTGCAGGGGCATGCTCCCGGCCACTGCAGCCTCGACCTGCCGGGCTCCGGCAATCCTTCCGCCTCAGCCTTCCAAGTAGCCGGAACTCTAGGCACGCGGTACCACACCCGGCTAATTTTTTTTTTTATGGTAGAGACGGTCTCGTTAAGTTGCTCAGGCTCGTCTCGAACCCGCGGGCTCAGGCCATTCATTCGCCTCGGCCTCCCAAAGTGCTGGGATTACAGGCTGAACCACCGAGCCCGGCCTGAGTATGTGAATATTTAAAAACTGATTGTAAAGCTTATATGGAGATGCAAAAGACCTACAATAACCAACAAAATATTAAAGAACAGCAAAGCAGAAGAACTGAAATGACCAAACTTCAAGTCTTAAGATAAAGCTGCAGTAATCAAGACAGTGTGGTATTGGAGTAGAAAAGACAGATCAATCAATGGAAAAGAGAGCCCAGAAACTGATCCACATAGTCAACTGATCTTGACAAAGGAGCAAAGTCAACACAATGGAGAAAAGATAGACTTCAACAAATGGTGCTGAAGCAACTGCAAAAAAAAAAAAAAAAAAAGAATCTAGACACAGAACCTACATTCCCTCATACAAATTTAACTAAAAATGAATCATGTACCTAAATGCAAAATATAAAAATATAAAACTTCTAGGACACAACAGGAGAAAAGCTAGATGACCATGACTTTTTTTACGATAAAACACCAAAGGCATGATCCATGAAAGAAACCATTGATAAACCTGACTTTTAATTAAGATTAAAACTTCTGCTCTGTGAATAAGAATGAAAAGACAAGTCATAGAATAGGAGAAAATATTGGCAAAAGACACATCTTATAAAGGACTGTTATCCAAAATATACAAATAACTCTTAAAACTCAATAATAAAAAAACAAACAACCTGAGTTTTTAAGTGGGCAAATGACTTGAATAAATCCTCACCATGAAAGATATCCAGATGGCAAATAGGCATATAAGAAGATGGTCAACATAATATATCATCAATATATGCAAATTAAAATAACAATGAGATATAAGTACATGACTTTTAGAATGACCAAATTCTAGAACACTGACAACACAAGATGCTGGTGGAGATGTGGAGAAATAGGAATTCTTGTCCATCACTGGTAGAAATGTAAAGTTGTACAACCACTTTGGCAATTTTTGTATAAAACTAAACAGAATTTTACCATGTAGTCCAGCAAGTACACTCCTTGATAGTTACCCAAAGAAGTTAGAAATGTATGTTCACACAAAAACCTGCACACAGATTTTATAACAGCTTTATTTACAACTGCCAAAACTTGAAAGCAGCCAAGACTTCCATCATAGGTGAATGAATTAATAAACTGTGGTACATCCAGACTATGGAATACTACTCAGTGATAAGAAGGAATGAGTTACCAAGCCATGAAAAGATGTGGAGGAACATGGAATGCATATTTATTACCCAATGAATGAAGGCACTCTGAAAAGACTACATACTGTATGATTTCAACAATATGACATTTTGGAAAAAAATAAAACCACGAAGACAGTAAAAAGCACTGAGAAGGTGAAAGGAAGAAATAAATAGGTGGATCACAGAGGATTTTCAGGGCAGTGAAAATTCTGTGTATGTCGTTATAATAATGAATTTATTTGTCCAATATACATTTGTCCAAACCCATAGTATTTACAACACCAAGACTGAACCTGAACACAAGCTATGAATTTTGGGTGATTATTATGTGTCAACTGGGTTCATCAATTGTAACAAAGAAGCCATTCTGGTGGAGGATGTTGATAATAGGGAAGAGTGTGCATGTGTGTGGACAGGCGATAGGAGAGAAATCTCTGTGTCTTCCTCTTAATTTTTCAGTAAGCTTAAAACTGTTTTAAAACAAGTAAGTCTTAAAAAGAAGAACCCAAGGAGAAATAGAAAATTTAAACAAGAATAGAAATGTTTGCAAATGTAATTAACGATCTACTATTGCAATTAAATAGTACATCAAGCTCAAATAAATTTATAGCTATTGCATCTAACCTTGAAAGAAATGACTCCAACATTATTTAAATGACACAAATCTCAAAGTAATACAGGGCATATATGATTATCTCACAGCATCATACTCAATGGTGAAAAACTGGAATCTTTTCCTATAAGATCAGGAGCAAGATCAAGATACCTACTTTTGCCACTTCTATTTAACATAGTATTCGACGTCCTAGTCAGGCAAGAAAAAGAAAAAAAAGTCATTCAAAGTAGAAAAAAAGAAGTAAAACTGCAGTCATATGCTACATAATGACATTTTGGTCAACGACAGATAGCATGGATAACAGTAGTCCCATAGATTACAATGGAGATGAAGAATTCCTATCACCTGGTGATGTCTTGATGATCCTGACCCTGTGTAGGCCTCAGCTAATATGTGTCTTTGGGTCTTATTGAAACATTAAAAAAGTAATAAAAAATAAAAATTTAAGATAGAAAAAGCTCATAGAATAGAGATATAATGAAAGAAAATATTTTTGTACAGTTGTACAATGTGTTTATGTTTTAAGCTGTGTTATTACAAAAAAGCAAAAACTTTTTAAGAATTCAGAAGTTTATAAAATTTAAAAAACACAATGTACAGTGTTTACAAAGTCTATAGTAGTTTGTGGTAATGTCCTAGGCCTTCACATTCACTCACTACTCACTCACTGACTCACCTGAACAAATTCTAGTCTTAGAAACTCTATTGGTGAGTGGCCTAAACAGGAATACCATTTTTATTTTTTATAACATATTTTTACTATTTTTTCTGTACTTAAATGTGTTTAGACACACAAATATTTATCATTGTGCTACAATTGCCTACAGTATTCAGTTCAGTAACATGCTGTATAGATTTGCAACCTAGGAGCAATAAGCTATAACATATAGCCATGGTGTATAGTAGGCTTTGTCATGTAGGTTTGTGTAAGTACAAATCTGTGATATTGGCACATGATGAAATTGTTTAATGACACATTTCTCAGAATGTATCTCTGTCATTAAGTGACACCTGACTGTATCTCTGTTTACAGATGATATAATATTAATCATAGAAAATCCAAAAGACTCCACCAAAAAAAAAAAAAAAAAAAAACTGGGAAGAATTAGTAAACAAATTCACTAAAGTTGCAGCATACACAAAAATCAGTTGCATTTTTATACACAAACAAGGAGCATAGGAATAGGAAATTAAGAAAGCAATCTCATTTACGATAGCATCCAAAAAATTAAATACTTAGATATGAACTCAGAAAAGAAGGTTAAAGATTTGTTCACTGAAAATTGATGAAAGAAATTAATGAGGGCACATATTAATGGAAAGACATATGACATTCATGGGTAGGAAGACTTAATGTTGCTAAAATTTTCATACTACCAAAAGTGATCTACACATTCAGTGTTATCCCCAACAAAATCCCATGGATATTTTTTGCAGAACTAGAAAAGCAATACTAAAATTTATATAAAATCACAAAAGACCTCAAATAACCAAAGCAATATTGAGAAAGAACAAAGTTGGAGGCATCACACTTTTTGATTTCAAAACAGGTTACTAAGTTACTGTAATCAAAACAAAATGGCACTGACATAAAAACAGATATATAGACCAATGGAACAGAATAACAATAATAATATAATGATAGCATAATATATGAGAATACTACATAAGTGTATGAAAATGGTAATATAGTGAAAATGAATATATTACAATTCTATTTAAGAACATATATTAATTATAAAAGCATGACAAGCAAATGAAAAACAAGTTGCAGAATATGTCCAGTATAATAGAGTTTAAGTGGAATTTAAAATCAAGGAAACAATATTATATCTTGTTTATATCTATACAGACAAACCTGCATATGAAAGATAGTAACTCCAGGACAGGGCTTATCTCTGAAGGACTCGACAAGTAGGATAGCTTCAGTTTTTTAAATAATGTTTTATTTCTTTAAAAAGCTATAGAAAATTGTTGATATGTCTCAAATCTAGGTACATGAGAATTCTGTAAATTATTCTCTATATCTTTTGAATGTTTTAAATATTGTATAATAAAATACATTTCAAAGAATAAGTTTAGATTCACTTGGCTTGTTTTTTAAGCCATGAGACTTGTTCCTTTTACTCCCTTTTACTTCTACATTTACTTTTAAAAATCACATCTATATTAAAGTAACACAGCAGCAAAAAACAATATATAGACAAAAGCTGAATTTTGATACCTAATAAATTAATACATACTTAGGCATTGCTTTGCTTTGAAATAAATTCTCTGGAACACTTGAAATATAATTCACCCCCATGCAGTGAAAATTTTCAATTGTTTTTTAATAAAATAAAACCAGATTTAAATGTGGTTATTAAATTTACTAACTGAATGAATGATCATTGAGAAAACTAACAAATTAATCCCGGTTGTTCAAAGGTTAATATGATTTATCATAATTTGGTAGTTATTGTGAAGACCAGATAAAATGTAGGCTAAATGCCTAGTACAGTCCTTACTGGATATTTAGCAATCAAATATAATAATAAATAATGATAGTTAATATTCATTGAGGTCTTAACCATCTTCTATATCTTTGTACGCATTATTACATTATTCTTTTTTATTTTGTTTTTGATATATTGTATGTGTACATATTTATGAGGTATATGTGAAACTTTGTTACAAGCATAGAATATGTAATGATCAAATCAGGGTATTTAGGGTATCCATTATCTGGGTATTTATCATTTCTATGTGTTGGGTACATTATAGGTCTTTTAGCTATTTTGAAAAACACAATACATTGTTGTCAACTATAGTCACCTTATTCCGCCATCAGAAATTAGAACCTATTCCTTCTGCCTAACTGTATGTTTGTACCCAATTAACTAACCTTTTTTCATCTTCCCCACCCCCAACCTATGCACACTTTTCAATCTCTGGTATCTATCATTTTCATTCTCTATCTCCATGTGAGCAAATGTTTTAACTCCCACATATGAGTGAGATTAGGTGATATTTGTCTTTCTGTACTTGGCTTATTTCATTGAACATAATGACCTTCAGTTCCATCCACACTGCAAGAAATGAGAGCATTTCATCTTGTAAGGCCAAATAGTATTTCACTGTGCATATATACCACATCTTTTTTATCCATTCATCCATTGATGGACACCTAGTTTGATTCTGTATCTTTGCTATTCTGAACAGTGTTGCAATAAACATGCAAGTGCAGGTACCTCTTTGATATATTGGCTTATCTTCCTTTGGATATATACCCAGTAGTGGGATTGCTGATGGTATAGTAGGTCTATTTTTCATTTTGTGAGAAATCTCCATACTGTTTTCCATAATAGTTGTACTAGTTTACATTCCTATCCACAGTGTATGCGCTCCCATTTCTCTGCATCTTTTCCAACATCTGTTGTTTTTTGTCTTTTTCATAACAGCCATTCTCACTGGACTAAGATGGATATCTTATGGTGGTTTTGATTTGCATTCCTTGATGATTAGTGATGCTGAGCATTTTTCATATACCTGTTGACCTTCTTTTGAGAGATGTCTATTCATGTCATTTTCCCATATTTTAATAGGTTTTTAAAAAAAAATCTGTTGAGGTCTTGAGTTCTTTGTGTATTTTAGGTATCAGTCACCTGTTGGATGAGTGGTTTGCAAACATTTTCTCCCATGCGAGAGGTTGTTTCTTCACTCTGTTGATTGTTTATCTTGCTGGGCAGTTTTTTAGTTTAATATAGTCCCATTTTTCTATTTTTGGTTTTGTTTTCTGTGCTTTTGAGGTCTTACCCATAAGATCTTTGCCTAGACCAATGTCCTAAAAGTTTCTTCTATGTTTACTTCTGGTATTTTATAGTTTGGGGTCTTACATTTAAGCCTTTGATCCACCTTGAGTTGATTTTTGGATACAGTGAGAGATAGATACCCAGTTTTCCCAGAATTATTTATAGAAGAGATGTCCTTTCCATCCAAGGTATATTCTTAATAGCTTTGTCAAAGATCAATCAGCTATGAACATGAGGATATTTACTTCTGGGTTTTCTATTCTCTTCTATTGGCCTAAGTGCATATTTTAAAATGAATTTCATTCTGTATTGGTCAGGCAGTGTGGTGTCCCCAGTTTTGTTATTTTTGCTCAGAATTGCTTGGGTTATTCAGGCTCTTTTTGGATTCCAATAAATTTTAAGATTTTTTTTTTATTTATGTGAAAAATGACATCAGTGTTTTGGCAGTGATTGTACCGAATCTGTAGATTTCTTTGGGCAATATGGTGTTTTTAATGATGGAAAACATCTCTCAGACTCTGGAAAGCATACACTTTGGTCAGGGGCAGCCTCCTAGATGTACCCTTTCCCCAAGGAGTAGGGCTTGTATGGACTAAAGTGCTAAGGTAATTTTTGCCATCCATGAGCATGGAATATCTTTCAATATTTTTGTGTCCTCTTCAATTTCTTTCATCAATGTTTTATAGATTTTCTTATAGAGAACTTTCACCTCCTTGATTAAATTTGTTCCTAGGTATTTTATTTTCTGTATAGCTATTGTAAATGAGACTGTCTTCTAGATTTCTTTTCCAGTGATTTCATTATTGGTTTATAGAAATACTATTAACTTTCGTATGTTAATTTTGTATCCTGCAACTTTATTGACTATATTTACCAGTTCTAAGAGGCTTTTTTGGTGGAATCTTTTAATTTTTCTAAATATAAGAGCATGTCATCTTCAAAGAGGAACAATTTGACTTCCTCTTTTCCAATTTGGATGCCTTTTATTTCTTTCTCTTGCCTGATGCTTTGGCTAGGACTTTCAGTGCTATGTTGAATAGGAGTGGTGAAAGTGGGCATTCTTGTCTTATTCTGGTTCTTAGAGGAAAGGCTTTTAACATGTCCTCATTCAGTATAATGTTAGCTGTGGGTTTGTCATATATGGCCTTTATTATTTTGAGGTAGGTTTCTTTTTTAACCTAGTTTTTTGGAAGTGTTTTTTTAAACCATGAAGCGATGTTGAATTTTATCTAGTGTTTTTTCTGTACCTATTTAGATGATTATATAGTTTTTGTCTTTCATTCTGTTGATGTTATGTATCATGTTTATTGATATGCATATGTTGAACCATCCTTGCACTCCTGGTATGACTCCCACTAGATCATGGTATATTATCCTTTTGATGTGTTGTTAGGTTGCAGAGGGAGTCTGTCTTCAGGATATGTGCCAGAGCACAGAGGCCTAGCTGCTGGTGGGGGCAGTGTTACTGTCAGCAGTCCCTAAAAGGCAGACCTTTGTCTCTGGGGGGCTCTCACCTTGGTCCCTGGCAGCAGCAGTGAGTGTGGTAGTCTACAGAGGAAGGAGGATCTTGTACTCTGAGTGAAGCTCAAGCACAGAGGTCATGCTGCTGGTAGAGATAGGATTGCTGTTCATAACTCCAGACAAGGAGCTCTAAGTTTCTGGGTGGTGCACACTTCACTCCCAGTGGCAGTAGCCTAGACAGTAGTATGCAATCCTGCAGGTAAGAATCCCACCTTCTTGAAAGTGAGTCCAAGCACAGAGGTCATGCTTCTGATGAGGGCCAGATTGTTGTACACAGCTCCAGATAGACAATATCTCTCAGACTCTGGAAAGCACACACTTTGGTTCCATTTGTTCCAGGGGCAGCCTCCTGGGTATACTGCACTACTCTTTCCCCAAGGAGTAGGACTTTGTATGGGCTAAAGTGCGAGAGACCCTGCAGCACTGCTAGGTCCAGCCAGCACTGTATCACCATAGTTCTCCAGGTAAATGTCGGTGAAGACTCCTAGTCTATGGAGATGCAGGAGTTTCTGAGTCCAGGGCAGGATGCATTCTGGTGAATGCTGGGTACTCAGAATGGTGCTGTACTGCAGCTGCTTAGGTTTTTTTGTGTGTGTGTGTGTTGGAGTCTCACTCTGTCACCCAGACTGGAGTGCAGCGGCCGCTCCCGGCCACCGTAGCCTCGACCTGCTGGGCTCCGGCGATCCTTCCGCCTCAGCCTTCCAAGTAGCTGGAACTACAGGCACGCACTACCACGCCCGGCTAATTTTTTGATTTATTGTAGAGATGAGGTCTCGCCAAGTTGCCCAGGCGGGTCACAAAACAAAACATATTTTATAGTAAAGTATAACTATCTCATGTAGTTGATTGAACACTGTGCTGAAAGTAAAAAAATAGAATGGTTGTTTGGGTTCTTGAAGTACAATTTCTACTGAACACATATGACTTTCACATCATCGTAAAGTCAGGAAATTATTAAGTTGAACCATCTTTAAGTTGGGAACCTTTTTGTAATACTAAGAGAAATTTTATGGGATGGATTATTTTGATCCTCTGTCTACTTGAAAATATATTTTATACAGTCATAAGCACTCACATTTCCACTACAATCCACTACAATCCACTACAATTTTTAAAAAAAAATCTCAGGCCATGTGCAGAGGCTCAATCCTATAATTCTAGCACTTTGGGGGACTGAGGTGATAGGATTGCCTGAGCCCAAGAGTTCAAGACCAGCTTGGGCAAGTTGGTGAGACTTTGTTTGTATAATAAATTAACAAATTAGCCAGATGTGGTAGCGCACGCCTATAGTTCCAGCTACTTGGAAGACTGAGGCAGAAGGATCGACTGAGCCCAGTAGGTTGACGCTGGGGTGTACTCCAGCCTGAGCAATGGAGTGAAACTCCAACTCAAAAAAAAAAAAACAAAAACAACTCAGGTTTTTATAACAAGTAGAAAGAAAAATAAAAGAGCTTTCCTTGTTGAATTATTCTTACCATTTAGGAGTAAATACATTAGTTTGGGGACAACCTAAACTGCTCTAACTTAGATATGCAGTGACTTGAATGAAATAATACAAGTTTATATCTCTCTCACATAAACAGTCCAGGAAGGCAGTACAGTGTGTCTTAATATAGTCACTATGGACATAGATTCTTTCCATCTTATTGTTCCCTTTTGACTATAGTTCCTGTCTGCATTATCAAAACTTAAAAACCTTCAGAATAGCATTTCACTCATGTGAAGTAACAGAGGAGAAGAAATTTATTTATTTGTTTGGTTTTTTATTTTAAAGATGTGGGGTACAATTCAGGGTTAGGTATACAAATGTTCATTATGCAGGTGCCCTTGTTGATGAGGTGTGCCCCCTCCCCTGGCAGTTTCCCACTGCTGCCTATCTCATCCCCCCTCCCCTCACAGTTTCCCACTACTGCCAATCCCTTCTTATAGTGTTATGATAATTGTTCAAGGCCCGCTTATGAGTGAGAACATATGGTGCTTTGTTCTTCGTTTCTGTGATAGATCACTGAGTATGCTAGACTCTAAATCCATCCAAGTTGCTGTGAAGTCCATAATTTTGTCCTTTATGTCTGCATAATACTCCATTGTGTATATTACCACATTTTATTAATCCAGTCCAGTTTCGATGGGCAACACGGTTGGCTCCATGTTTTTGCTATTGTGAATAGTGCTGCAATAAACATGTGTGTACAGGTATCTTTTCTGTAGAATGATTTGAGTTCCTCCGGGTATATTCCCAACAGGAGGATTGCTGGATCATATGAAAGGTCAATTTCTAGTTGTTTCATGAATCGCCACACTGTTTTCCAAAGAGGTTGCACTAGTTTGCATTCCCACCAGCAGTATAGAAGTGTTCCTTTTTCCTCCGCATCCTCGCCAGCATCTGTTGCTGTTTGTTTTATTAATGGTGGCCAGAGAAATTTATTTTTAATACATGATTCAGGAGTTGTGCACATCAAGTCCGCCAACATTCCACTGGTGAAGCTTAGCTATAGGACCAGTTGCATGTACATGATGGAGGCTAATAAATATAGTGGCCATGTGCCCAGCTGAAACTAATTCTATAGAATAATGATTTTTAGAGTCAATTAGCAGTTGGTCATGGGACAGCTAGCTATCTACATGCAACTATGTGAAAATTCAGTATATAAGAATTCATACTAGCTATCTGTATTAACCATACCTTCAAATATGAGGTAGTTGTTGTGAGGTAATTGTCCAGACATAGCCTTCTTCCCCTATATCTGACTTCTTTCTGCCCCTCTCTCAGGAAGCAGCCTCTGGCCAAGGCTGGTCTCTGAAGAACACGCATATTCCCAGGAATGGGTCATGGGATGCAGGTGATCAAGGAGAGATGAGAACAACATAGGTGGCACACTTAACCAATGTAATTGTAAACATCACAAAGCAATTTGAATAATAATTTGCTTGGTTATAAAACTGCTTGCTGCACTATCCCGAGGTGCAAATTTTTTGTTCACCAACTGGCTGCCATCAGTGCCTTCTATAAGTGCTTAAACCAGTGTTTTTCCTTGCAAGACCTCCAGGTGACTTCTTTGGAATAAGCAAAGAATATTATATGCAAGATTTGGGATTACCATATTACACCTGTGGTATACTGGAAGAGAGTTACCTTGGAGTGACTTACTTTTACCTTGATTCTAAACAATAATGTCTGTGACACATAGGTTTCATATGCTAATTATACATTTTTAAAAATATATATTAAAACAAACATAAGTATTAAAAATTTAGAAAAGCTCACACATGTATCACTTAACATAAAAAGTATCAGTAGACAATAAACAGTAACTATTTTCTTTTAAATGAGTAAAGATTTGATGTTGATTAAATGTAGTGAGTCAGGGACTCTCATACATACCATAGAAGAATAAATTCCTACAACTTTCTGATTAATAATGGAATTGACTCCTAGACACGTAATAATTCGCCTAAACAAAGTAGGTATAAAAGAGGAAATCCTAAAGGCAGCAAGAGAAAAAGGCCAGATCACCTACCATGGAAGACCAATTAGAGTAGCAGTAGACTTATCTACAGAAACCCTGCAGACTAGGAGAGCTTGGAGCCTGATCTTCAAAGTCCTAAAAGACAAACAATTTCAACCAAGGATAACCTACCCAGCCAAGCTAAGCTTCATCAGTGAGGGAGAATTAAAATCTTTCCCAGATATCCAAACTCTAAGAACCTATGCTGCCA
>CAUYQG010013956.1:0-13471 GCA_963574415.1 Tarsius wallacei | reverse complement strand
TGTTTGTCTTTTTTTTATTTTTTTTTTGCTTTTTTTTCTTTCTTTTTTTAAAAAAACATTTTGACATCTTTTTTCTGGACATCTAATGACAATGCAAGTGAAAAACATCACATTGGGTAAGGAGTTTTGAAGGAGGTTCGAATGCAAGAGGGACTATTCTCTAACTTAAAAACAAACACAACACTATGAAGAGGGAGTGTGCATCTTTGAGAAACCTTTTTCTTCAAAGTGAATGCACAAAATGAGGGGATTCACTACTGGCTCTTTCGCTTCACGGTGGAAGTGACCACTTTATGGTCACTTCAACATTGCTGCCCTGTTTGGGCTGCGATTCAGGCTTACAAATAAATTACATAATCTGAGGGAGTAGGAAAAAGGCTTATAAGAAGTTTCTATTTATTTGAAAGTTAAAGAACCCCCACCCCATTTGACTGTCTTTTCTTCCATCTTTCCTGCAGCAGAGTTTTATTTCAGTCTTACTCATGAGGGATATGGTGAAGGGTAAGGCTTGCAGTCCTAGCGGCTGCTGTTCTTAATCGCTTCCTTTGCAGCGATAATCAGAGGAGTCAGGCTGGAGAGAGGCTTGGCTAATTTTAAAAATGGATGCTGCAAAAGAAAGGAAAAAAAGAGAAATTACTGGAATTCTTTTCTCCAACAAGTATATTACTTTACATTTTCAAGCAGCCCTTTTTTATTAAACTATATTTTGAACACCCAATTAAACAACATTTAATTAAAAATGGTGCCAACTTTTGTCCTTCAGATGTTTTTGTCCTTCCTTCACAGTCATGAAATCCTCTGAAAGCTGACTGGCACAGCACTGTGTTTACAATGGTCTGACTTACTGATTTTCTTAAACTGATGGATTTTTCTGGAGCAGCCCTCATGCTTGAAAAAGTGTCTTCAGTTGACCAATAAAAATCTTTATCAACAAGCCAATGGCTTCCTAACTGATAAGCCCAATAACTGTGCCTCCATCATTTGTCTTTTGGTCCCTCTGCAGTACTTAATACAAGCAAATCTCTCTTCCTTCTTTCAAATGTTTTATTTTGAGGGAGTCTGTGACATTCTGCCATCTTGGGTCTCTTTCACACCCATGAGCACTGACTATTCCCTCTCCATCTTCTTCTCTGTTTTCACTTCCTTCTCCTAACTACATACAAGAACTTTGCTCTCATCATCTTCTTTATCTAATTTATTTATTTTTCACAGATCTCATTTCCTTTCATGGTTTCAACCTATCATCAGCTTTATGGGGATGACTCCCAAGTCTATAGTGTTTGACCCGATCTCTTTCCTGAGTTCTGGTCCTTTATCTCCAATTGTCCACTGGATATTTTCCGTGGCATATTCTTCTGTCACCTTAAGTTCAACATTTAAAAAGTTGTGTTAAAGTCTCCCAAACAGAGTACTCTTGTGTAATGTAAGCTACAGGGGCTTTGAAGTCGGAGCACTTAGGTTTAATTCTCACCCCTCTGTTTATTAAAATGATTAAATGAGGTGACAATCCCTTGTAGGGTCAAGAAATGCTAGCCACTGCATTATCTTCCATCACTTGTCCTTTTACTGAATGCTACCATTGATTTGATGCCCTAAAGTTACTCTTGTCTTCCTCTTTCTTATGTTCTAAATGCAATCAGCTACCAAGTAATTTCTTCTCAACAACTCTTATATTTTCCTCTTGCTTTTCCTAGTTTAGGCCCAAACAACTTAATCCCAAGCTATAATAACTCCTCTTTGGTCTTCCTGCCTCCACATTTTCCTACTGTTAATTCTTACTGCATGCTACCAGATTAATATCCCTAAACAAAGCTTTTATCATGTTTGTTCCTCAGATATCTTCAGCATTTTCCCAGTGCCTCCAGCCCCAACTCTTTAGCCTAAAGTTCAAGGCCTTCCACAGTATTATCCACTGCAGCTTCTTTACTTGAACTCTTTACTTCAGCTATACTTTCTATGTTCTTTTCCCTTAAACATTGCTTATGTACTTTTGGTCATACCATAACACTTACATCTGAAATCCCTTCCCTCTTTTATTCAACCTATGTAAAACTGATCTTTCAAGGCTGAGCAGACCTCTTCCCTGTTTACAGATATTTTCTGATCACCCTAGCCTATAGAGATACTTCTCTAAACAACCATGTCAGTTACTATTTGAACAGCCACTTGGTTGGAAAGCGTCTCTAAACAACCTTGCACTATCCTTTAATGTACCCTAAAAGATAGGAAACTTTTTAAGAGTAGGAATCATGCCTTAAACAGGTTTGGATTACCCAGGGCACTTATGCTTTGTTAATTGAAGTTGCTCAAAAAATACCAATAGATGGACAGAGAATTGACTTAGGTCAAAAGAAAGGCACACAAATATTCAAGACCTGTGTCTTTTCTCCAGTCTTCTAGTGGCATGAATGCCATGCATCTCTCTCTCCTTTTTAACCTCTAAAATGGCAACAATAGGCTAGAGTCAGAGAGAGACTTATATGGACTTAAGGAGATATGCAGGTTATTGCTTACATGTATGAAATGAAAAGATGCAATAAACAAATTATTCAATTTAGACTTAAAATATAGCCTTGCATCAGTTACCTGAGTGGTTCATATAAAAGTATTGTTGATGATTAACTAGATATTGATTCAATGACCTATTTTGCTGTATAGCTACATGAAAAGAACATGTATTTTCAGTAAGTCATCCTTGGAAGCACACATAACTCATACGTGGGGTGGTGGGAGGGGTGAAAAGGTGTAGAAGTGTAACACCGAGAATTTCAGGTTTTTCATCTGTAACTTGAGGCTGGATTAACAAAGGGCCATTCCATATTTGACATTTTAGGGCCTTATGACAATGTGTGAGATGCTCACAGGTAGCAAAAAAGCGAAAGTGTAGTCTCTTCTGTTCCTCCAAATAGGTTTATCCCAGGTATGATCTGAGTTGGGGTGGGATATTTTTTACCTGGGTGTGGCACTGTCTCAGGAGAGAGTTTAGAAGCAACTGGAACAGATTTTTATTTCTTTGAGGATGGTAGGCTAGAACAAACTGAATCTGTGGTTAACATACTGTGTAATCAAATGTTGCACCTTTTGCTTAATGGGCTTATGTGTTCAAAGTCACAGAGAGAACAAGCAGTTATTTTTCTTCAATGTTATAGGTCTTGATACATGTCCCCAACAAACAGTCCCCAGCAGTGAAGCTATGAATATAATCCTGACCACGTGCTGCTTTATCACATAAATGCATCTTTTTATCTAAATTGGTTTGTGTGTGATATGTAGTAAAAAGTCAGACAATCCAGGGCTCAAATCCCAGCTCTGCCATTCAAGAACTGTGTGAGCCTCAATTTCCACACCTGAAAGATGAGATAGTAACATCTACCCTATAGAGTTGTTGTAAGAATTAAATGATAAACTTATGTAAAGAATTTGGTACATAATAAGTACTATTTCTCATCATATATATTAATCCCTGAGAGCCATGAAAAGGACAAATGGTTACAGAGGCACTCACCACTGGATGATACTCACCCAGGCAAGCAGGTGCCTGCCAATTGGCATCACAAGCAAAGGGGCTTTGACCAGTAAAGCATTAGAGTAGCAAATGCCATGGAAATAATTGCATAGTTATGTAGAGAATTACCTCCGGCCAAGAGCACCTGCATACAACATCCAGGGGCACAAGTAAAGTTTAGAACAAAACAGCAACACCAGAGGGTCACATTGTTTTTTTTTTTTTCCCCTTGCAAAATAAGACTCCAGGAAGAACAAAAGAGATTTATAGATTAAACTGCCAACTTCTCAGAAGGAAGGCAACATGTTAATCATCATGTTCTAGATGTATGCCTATAGTTATGTGCCTGTGGTCTAAAATCAAATAATAGCCTAACTCTAAGTAGACATGTCTTGACAGAACTCTCTTACTGTCACACACTGAGATGGAAAAGCTTCAATATAATGACTCTCTTTGTAATTGTCCTATTTTATGTTCACCTGCAAAAGCTCCTTGGCAGATCCTCGCCTATCCACATCCATCTCAAGACAGCGATTTAAAAAGTCACGGAATACAGCCGACAGTCTCTCAGGATTCTGGAGCTCTGGGGTTCCATTAGTGGCTATCAGATATAATGCCTATAGAAAAAAATTAGAAAAAAATCTATTCAGCACATACATATTAGGGTCATGGGTTTGTACAGAAGGCACAGATTCAGTTTCTTCTGGTTTATACTCTGGGCCTTAAAATTTTCATTTTAGAGAATGACATTCACATATATTTCAAAGTTTCTATAACATTTAGAAATGATTAATCTTGGCAGCAACTGAGGTGACAGTGAGGTATCCCACCTCCAAAAAACTTGGAAATAAGTTTACAAGGTTGTCCTCTGAGAGTTAAGTCAGAAAAAATTCATATATAATGAATGTGTGATTAAGTACCTATGGAATTAAAACAAAGGACTGATTGTAAATCTGTTACACTAAAGAGTTGGAGAACACACATCCAAGCATGTTGACCTGAGTGCAGTCTCAGGAAAGCACAATGGAAAAGTATTTGTAATATACTAAGTGCTTGTTTGAAGAATATTTGTGAGTAGACGTGGGATAAAGAGAGTAAATTATAGAATAGAGAAGCACAAAGAACCAGAAGACTGCAGTGCCTGGATGAGAGGCAACATGTGGGGCCCAAGGACTCAAATACTTTTGTCCTATGTCAGCTGTATCCCTACTGATTTTAATTATATATTTCTGTGGCTTACCTACAATGAAGGGAAATATGAAAAAAGTCAACAGTGGTGGTGGTGGTGGTAGTAGTGGTAGTAGTAGTAGTAGTAGTAGTAGTAGTAGTAGTCCTGGCACTTGAGATTTACTATGGTAAAATAATAAGTTGCTAATAATTGTATATACATGTTTGAGAATTTTGTGGTGTAAGGCCACCACTAAGAGACAACAACTCATGGTGTGTTGGCAGAATCACGGTCCCTAGCCTTCAAGTCAGAGAGTTGGATCCAGGACCATGATCAATTCATAAAGGTAAACTCATCTTTTGAAGGTTCTTGATAGTCAAAAAAGCCAGCCATTCCTGATCTCCCCATTAAGCAAATAATTCTAGAGCATTTAGTATTTATTAGGTATTGAATTAGACATTGGAGATCCAAGGATGAATAAGATTGTGATTCTTCTTTTGAAGAACACACAATTTAGTGAGGGAGAGAGACTTCCAAAGCACTACAAAACAGTGAGTTAAGAGCTAACAGAGGAACACGGAAAGTGCTAAGTAAATACCAGGATGAAGCAATTTACACCAGAGTTCAGAGAAAGCTTTTCAGTGAAGGTTGGCATTTGGAAAGGGTCTTGAAGAATAAGCAGTAGTTTGCCTACAGATACTGCCACCAGGGTTATACCTGCCCATGCATGCAATCAACACCCTCTTTTTTTTTTTAAGCTTTAGGAAAAGATAAAGCTGATAGGCCAGGAAGGCAGCCCATGCACCTTTTTTTCCTCTTTATTTTAAAGATGTGGGGTACAATTCAGGGTTAGGTATACAAATATTTATTATGCAGGTACCCTTGTTGATGAGGTATACCCCTCCCTTCCCTGGCAGTTTCCCTCAACTGCCAATCTGGCCCCCCTCCCCTGGCAGTTTCCCACTACTGCCAATCCCTTTCTTACAGTATTATGATAATTGTTCAAGGTCCGCTTATGAGTGAGAAAATATGGTACTCTGTTCCTTGTTACTGTGATATCACTGAGTATGATAGACTCTAAATCCATCCAAGTTGCTGTGAAGTCCATATGTTTGTCCTTCTTTATGGCTGCATGATATTCCATTGTGTATATGTACCACATTTGTTTAATCCAGTCCAGCTTCTATGGGCAGCATGGTTGGTTCCATGTTTTTGCTATTATGAATAGAGCTGCAACAAACCTACGTGTGCAGGTATCTTTTTGGTAGAATGACTTGAGTTCCTCCAGGTATATTCCCAATAGGGGGATTGCTGGGTCATAGGGAAGGTCAATTTCTAGTTATTTCAGAAATTGCCACACTGTCTTCCAAAGAGGTTGCACTAGTTTGCATTCCCACCAGCAGTGCAGAAGTGTTCCTTTTTCTCTGCATCCTCATCAGCATCTGTTGTTGTTTGTTTTATTCATGATGGTGTTAGGTGGTATCTCAATGTGAGTTTTAATTTGCATTTCTCTGATGAGTAGTGAGGCTGAGCACTTTTTCATGTGTCTGTTGGCTGCCTGTATATCTTCTTTTGAGAAGTACCTATTCATGTCTTTTGCCCACTTTTTAATGGGGCTGTTTTATTCCTTTCGGCGCATTTGAGTTCATTGTTGATCCTAGATGTTAGGCCTTTGTCAGATATACAGGTGGCAAATATTTTTCCTATTCTGTGAGCTGTCTCCCCACTCTCTTGACGGTTTCTTTTGCTTTGCAGAAGCTTGTCAGTTTGATGAGGTCCCACTTGTCTATCTTATCTCTTATGGTATGGACACTTGCAACTCCCTAACTCTTATGAAGACATGCTCCCTCTTAAACTTGTTTGGGCTTTGCAGTAAATTATCATCTCCTTATCCCTTTCCCTACCATAGCTTCTAATAATATCAATACAAGTATTTCTCTCAGTCTTTTCCCAGTCCAGTTTTCATCAGCTGGTGAGGACATCTCTTCTTTCCTGCAACCTCCACAGTTGTACTTTAGAAAGGGCAAGGAAGAACTGTCGAATTTAATCTCTCACACAATTTAATGAGGGAGAGAGACTTCTAGAGCACTACAATACAGTGAGATAAGAGCTAACAGAGGAACATAAAAAGTGCTAAGTAAATATAAGTATGAAGCAATCTACACCAGAGCTCTGAAAAAGCTTCATAGTGGAGTTTGGCATTTGACCAACTGTCAACCTATGGCATGCACCAGAATCATCCAGAGTGTCTGTTAAAGTACAGGTTTCCGAGAGACCTCCAGAATTCCTGACTCAGGAAATCTGGGCAAGGACTGCAAATTTTGCATTCTAATTAAGTGCCCTGTTGATGCTGAAGCTGCTGGTTCCAGGACCACACTTTGAGAACAGTTGGTTTAACCCACCCAAGTAATTAAGCGATGGGCTAACCTAGAGGTTCTCACTTATCTGTATATTATAATCAGCTGAGGAGAGTTTAAAAAATCCCCATACCCAGTTTTCATTCCCAGGACAATTAAGTAAAAATCTTTGAGAACAAAATCCAGGCATTAGTTTGTTTTTTTAAATTGTAAAGATGTGGGGTACAAGTCAGGATTAGGTACATAAGTAGTTTATGTGCAGAAGTTCAGGGTCCCAACTGGTCTTCACTTCCCCTGGTTTAGGGTCAGGTACCCTTAGTTATGTTACATGCCCCCTACTTCCCCTGACAGTATTCTGCTACTGCCGACAGGCATCATGTTTTAAGCTCTCCAGGTAATTCCACTTTAGAGTCAATATTGTGAACTGCTGGCCGAAAACCTGCAGCCTGCCCCATACTTAATAACTCAGAATCTCTGCATCATAAGTACACCAAACATAAGAACCACAAAATTCCATAGATTTTCTCATATAGTGATGTGTGAGAATTATAATGCCATATTCTTCTATAGAGCTCAATGAAACTTCTGGATTTTCCCCCTAGTACTGTACAATTAAAAGCCCACATGCAAATATACTTCCTTCAAATGAACACATTCCTTCCCCCACCTCTCATTCCTTTGTAATTTTTAATTCCTTCGTTGATGAATAGTACATGCCAGCGGCAGCTATTTGGACTTCCATGCTAAAATACAAGTCAGTGACAAATCCAGTTTTGACTAAAGAGATGAGACGGAAAAGGATGCACAAACTGCTTTTAGGAAATCACTGATTGGGCTAAAATCAAATGGTACACAGTCATAGCAGATATATTAACTTAAGTTCAGTCAGAATATTTTAGTACCTCAATGATTAGTGCTAGAAACACCTGTCCTCACAAACCATCTTTGTTCCTGTATTAAAAGAAAATAGGTTGCTACAAATTCCATTAGCTGCCTCTTCCTCTCTTATTTCTTCTGGCTACTACACCCCCCAAACTCATTGTCCTTTGCTTGCTTTTTTCCTGCTCTGTAGCCAAGCCCATTCCTAAACAAACACACCTCTTTTTCCCTTTCCCTCTCTTTTTCACTCTCCTTAGATCTGCATGCCCGCTGTTTCATTTTCTCACTTTTCTTTCACCTTTCTTAGCTTAATACATTCTACTCCATACGCTCTTTCTAAGAAGTACATATACATCTTCTCTACCCAACTCCTCATCACTCTTCAATCCATGCCTAATTACCTCAGGAAATGCATACACCTTTTGCCATTCCATTTAAGAATCAAAAAAATAAGCCTAATCATAGTTGTTAAGCCTGAGTAATGCTGGTGATACAGTGCGTCAGGGGAGAAGAAAGCCCTACCATTTGAGTGAAAATCAGAAATAAGGAGTCAGTGCTATGAACCTCCACAGACTTCAAAGAACACATATACCGTCCCCAGAACTTCTACAAAAAGTCTGGTTGTGGTTGTTGTTGGGGGACTCATGGAAGGGTGGTTTCAGTTGGTAGCCTAACAGCAGACTTCTGCCCTGTTGATTAGGGTTGCTCACACACCCTTATTCCCAGTCATAACAGATCTATTAAGTTCAGTCAGAGTATTTTAGTTCTTGGATGATAAGTGCTTGAAACACCTGTCCTCAAAAACCATCTGTTCCCTTATTAAAAGAAAATCAATTGCTGCAAATTCCATTGGCTGCCTCTTCCTCTCTTATTTCAGTTGGCTACTAAACCTCCAAACTCACTGTCTTTTACTTAATTTTTTCCGGCTCTTGTTGCCAACCCTAGTCCTAAACAAACATAACTCTAATCTTGCAAGGCTGCCTTTTACTCAACACTATATCAACACTATATCACTATATTTTTGATGTTTAAAAAATTATTCATAAATATCATTTTAAGGGCTGCATAACAGTTCATCATGTGAATGCAACATAATTACTATTGTTTGACTGATTAAAGAAATACATGCATTATGAAAAAGGTTGAAACCCACCAGTATGTTAACAGTGGTTCTCTCTGGGTGGTAGGGTTATTGGTGACTGAATTTTATAAATATATTTTTCAATTTTTAAAATTTTCTACAATGAACATGGTTACTTTTATTATTTTAAAAACCCTCCAAAACACTTTTTGAAAAATAAATTTGAAAAGCTTTGGTATCCAATTTACACAAAAATCCTCATCTATTTCCCTTTGTCTTTATAGGATTAAACCTGCTTTTCATCAAGCCCTACCCTTTGAGGGAAACAAAAACCCAGACTGTTTCTTTTGCAACTATTGTTTTCATTTTAATTGCAACAGTATTATTTCCAACTAATTTCCATTGCAAAAATCCACACTTTCAGTTATACTATTAGCTAAACTGGCCTTTGTGGACTGGCCTGGGAATCTAATCACTATGTATAATGCCACTTCTATGGGAAAATGCACTCTGTGTTCCAAATAATTAATTTAAGAATGAACTTTGGGGACACATCCTGTGTACAAGCTGGGGACTATCTTAGTAAAAAAAGAAAATTGCTATCCATTGCCCTGCTAATGAGAGACAAATACAGTTGTAGACAATACAATGATGACAGCAAAAAAAAAAAAAAGTTACTAGCAAAGTCAAGCCTTAGATGAAGAAAGATTGAGGAGCACAGATCATAGATTTAGGCATAAGTGATCACATGGTTTTATCTGAGTTAGCGAAAACTCAAAGAAAATAAACTGGGTCTTAGAAACTAGACTAGAAATTTCCCATATACTTATTGGTTGCTTCTATCACAAGACACCACAGAATCATCTTTTGACTTCTTCTTCCTCACTTGGTAACCTTCCCTTCCCCCTGCCCTCACTATAATCAGTCTACCAAGTTCTAGTATTGCAACCTTTAGAGATGCCTTTCATATTCATCTACTTCTCTCTATCCCCATTGTTTTTTGCTTACAGTTGGGCTTCTCTCAGAAGTTCCAAGGTTATAATAGCCTCCTAACTGGTTTTTGTTACTCAAGTCTTTTTAATTTTTAGTCCATTCTCCTTAACAATCTTATCACAGATCTCATCGTCATTCACTTTTCTGCTTTAAAAATTTTAGTGGTTCCCCATGATTCACAGATGTGATTTTCAAATTGTACTTCCCAAAATTCTTCTCAAGAGCAGCTAAGAGAGAAAAAAGGAAGGGGGGGGGGAAGGAGAGGGATATATATATATATATATTACATATAGATAGATTGATTCTAGGATTCTACCCCTACACATATCTGTTTCAATCAGAATTTTTTTTTGCCTTTTTCTCTATTTATTTATGCTTTGAAGCAGTGTCACTGGAACCAGAGGATTACTATGGTTGTTTGAAAACCACTGATCCACAGGACATAGTAAAGATTCCTTAACATGGCATGTAAGATCCTCTCTGATTTGGTCCTGCCCAACTTTCCAGTTCTCATCTGTTCTCTTCTCACCCTAAGGCTCTTCTCCCCCAAACCCGACAAAAATATACACCGGTCAAAGCCCACATACTATTCACATCAATTTCTCCATCATTCCCTGAATTAAAAAACTATCCTTCATAGCTGCCTAAAATGCTATCCTCATCTCTCTTAAGTGACTGGCAAACTGCTACTTGCTTTTCAAGCTCTAGTTCAAATGGCATCTCCTCTTTATTTTCCCCATATCTTCCAGTAGATATGGTAACCAACCACCCTGATTTTCTGGGGACCATCCTGGGTTATAGCCCTGAAGGTCTTGTGTCCCTCAGTCCAAGCAAACCAGCATAGTTGGTCATTCTGCAGATGGAAGTAGCCATTTCCTTCTTTGTGTTCCCATAGCCCTTTGTTTATTGGTCCATTTTCACAGTGTGCTATGTGTGAATACTTGTATGAATACTTGTTATGTGTTTACAGGTCTTTCTTCCTTCCTGGACCGTGAGTCCATACAAAGGAGGAACTGTATCATGATCAACTCTAGATGTTGTGGTAATTTGCTTAAAATAGCTGTTCAATAAATGTTTTTGTTGCTGAATGAAAGAACCAAAATGTATAAATTCAACTGAACTGGGAATATGACAGACTGATATACAAAGTATTAAAGTTCAGAACCTAAAAGTGGCCTATTAAAATCTAAGAAGAGACATAGAAAATGAAAACAAGCTCCTTTTCTGAGTTTAACAGGCCTGGCATGTGATAACTTTTGACTACCCATTGTTCACTGTGGGGAAGGAAAAGAGTTCCATGAACAATGTTTGTAAGGGGTTGCCTACAAAGGGAGGGACAGCTGGAAAAAGATGACCACAAATGTCTGATGTAGGCAGACCCACAGAGGAAGGGAAGACAGCAAGTACTCTCTGGAACTAGAGACATAGTTCAGAAACGTATTTTCTCTGGCTGATCTTGAATAGAGAAGGTGCTCTTGATTAATCTGTTGGATCATTAAACAAGGTCTGTTTTCTTTTTAAGGTGTGGCAATATAGCTCCCATGACCTACTGACCTTATTTATAATGTTAAAAACACAACCATCAGTCAGAAAAAATGTTGTCTTTTTTCATTGTGATATACACATTACCTAAAAGTTTCTGATATTCTAGAATTCTTCATAGTAACTCTGGTATCTTGGTAATAACATACAAACACCAAAGTTTTCACTAACTCTAATGTACAACTGAATTTATCTAAGTACTAAGAGAAAACTAGGTTACCCAGTTGAAGAAATAATTCAATTTACTTTATTGGCAATTTCCTTAGTTAAAAAAGATCAAAGCAGTCATCATAGAAGTTACCACATTTCTCCAAAGAAGTCCCCAAACAATCCATATGTACTCAATAAATTTTCATTAAGGCAGTTTTGCAACAGGACTAACCATTTAATTAAAAAGCTTTAGTTTGTGACTTGAGTTCATTATAACAGTTTATAAAGTTTAGGTTAAGACATTAGAAAACAAACCAGGAGACTTACATGGAAATGTGTTAGCAACCACAAGAGGCCCTGGTACCAGTATACTCACTTTACAAAGATGATAGGGTGTGGCAAAAAATTTATTTGTAGGCTGAATATCTGGAACTCGAAACACATTTTACCATGAAATAATATACATGGTGAAAGAGCTCCAGCCTAGCCCACAAAAATCTATTCACCATACAAGCAACTTAACTATAAGAACAAGAGGGCTATTCATCTATATCTCACTATCTGTATAAATATTATATCTACAGGAAGTATTAATAGATAACATTGAATGATTACTATTAGCTCATATAATCCACACAATGCCCTGAAGTAGATTCTATTATAATCTCCAATTGACAGACGGAGAAACTGAGGTCTATGAAGTTAAGAATAATAACTTGCCCAGTGTCACACAACTAGTAATGGGAGAATCAGTATTTGAATCCAGGGAATATGAGTCCAGAGTCGGTGTTCTTTAACCACTGCACAATACTACCTCTCACTAATCCCAGTCTCTAGGGTAAGAGATCTCTTAGCAGAGGCAGACAAGGGCTTTTCAAGAAATGAGGCATACTGCACATGAGCAACTGGCTTACTGGTACTTGATCCACCCCTGCTTCTACAGAGGAAATGGGCCCTCTCGAGGTTGATCATTCTCCACCTGCTTGGAAATGGGGAACAAAGGGCAAGGTACCCAGTTAGAGGGATTGATGGGTTTCACACTGCATTGCCCAGTGTCTACACACACACACAGTTCTCAGTATCCATAAGGGATTGGTTCCAGGAACACCATGGATACCAAAATCCATGGAAGCTCAAGTCCCTGATATAAAATGGTATAGTATTTGCATATAACCTATGCACATAATCCCCTGTACTTTAAATAATCTCTAGATTACTTATGATACCTAATACAATGTAAATGCTATGTAAATACAGTCACGTGTGCTCAATGACAGGGAATACATTCTGAAAAGTGCATTCTTAGGCAATTTCATCATTGTGTGAACATCATAGAGTGTACTTACACAAACCTAGATGGTCTAGTGTACTACACACCTAGGCTATATGGATAGTCTATCGTCCTTAGGGTATAAACCTATGTAGCATGTGACTGTACTGAATATGGTAGGCAACTGTAACACAGTGAAAAGTATTTGTGTATCTAAACATATCTAGTCTGGGCGACAGAGTGAGACTCCAACTCAAAAAAAATAAATCAATAAATAAAAGAAACATATCTAAACATAGAAAGGTATAGTGAAAATACGGTATAAAAGAAAATGGTACACCTGTATACGGTACTTAGCATGGATAGAGCTTGCAGGACTAGAAGTTGCTCTGGGTGAGTCAGTAAGTGGTGAGTGAATGTGAAGGCCTAGACATTACTGTACACTACTGTGTACTTTATGAACACTGTAAACTTAGGTTATGCTAAATTTATTTTTTAAAATTTCTTTTTCTTTTTCTTTTTCTTT
>CAUYQG010013953.1:0-10248 GCA_963574415.1 Tarsius wallacei | reverse complement strand
ATATGCATCCAACATAGGAGAACCAACTTTCATAAAGTAGCTACTAGGCAAACTTAAAAAAGATATTGACTTTAACACTATCATAGTTGGGGACTTTAATACCCCACTCACAACCCTAGACAGACCATCAAGACAAAAATTCAGCAAGGAGATTTGGAACCTCAATGACTATTGACCAAGTGGACTTAATTGATACCTACAGAACACTCCACCCAACAACCACAAATATACGTTCTACTCATCACCACATGGAACCTACTCTAAGACTGACCACATTCTTGGCCATAAATCAAGCATAAACAACTTTCATAAGATTTAAATTTTGCCATGCACCTTCTCAGACAACATTGAAATAAAAATAAATATGACAACAACAAAGTTTCCCCCAAACCCACAAAGGCATGGACACAAAATAGCATGATGCTAAGCAACTCCTAGGTCAACATGGAAATGAAAACAGAGATTAAAAGATACCTGGAAACAAATGAAAATGCAGAAACATCTTACCAAAACCTGTGGAATGCCATGAAAGCAGTAGTAAGAGGGGACTTTATATCACTACAAGCACATATGAAGAAAACGGAAAGATCACAAGTTAACAGCCTAACAAGTCACCTAAGGAAGTTGGAAAAACAAGAACAGCAGAACCCTAATTTAAGCAGAAGAATCAAGATCACCAAAATAAAAGCCCAAATCCAGGACATAGAAGACAAAAAGATAATACAAAAAAATCAATGAAACAAAAAGCTAGTTCTTTGAAAGGATAAACAAGATTGATGGTCCCCTAGCTAGGCTGACCAATAAAAAGAGAGAAAAAGCCCAAATAAACACAATCGGAAACACAAAAGATGAAGTCACAACTGACTGACCCTGAAGAAATACAAAAGTTTATCAGAGATTACTGTGTACACTTGTGTGGGAACAAACTTGGAAACCTAAAGGAAATGGATGACTTTCCGACATCGCAGAACATTCCAAGGTTGAAACAGGAAGTAATTTAGACCCTAATTAGACTAATAACAATCAAGGAAATTGGCTATGTCATAAGAAAACTACCTACAAAAAAAGCCCTGGACCAGACAACCTTCCAGAAGAATTCTACAAAACACACAAGGAGGAATTGATACCAATCTACTGAAAGTATTCCAGATGATTGAGAAAGATAGAACTGTCCCCAAATCATTTTATGAGGCTAACATCACATTGAAACCCAAGCCAGGTAAAGATCCAACAAAGAAAGAGAACTACAGGCCAATATCCTTGATGAACATAGATGCTAAAATTCTCAACAAGATCCTAGCAAACCGGGTTCAACAACACATCTCAAAAATCATCCACCACAACCAAGTAGGCTTCATCCCTGGGATGCAAGGGTGCTTCAACATTCATAAGACCATAAATGTAATTAAAATACATCAACAGATGCAAAAACAAAAACCACATTATTATATAATTAGATGCAGAACAGCTTTTGATAAAATTCAGCACTCCTTCTTGATAAAAACCCTCAAACATCTAGGCATAGATGGAACATACCTCAAAAGAATAAGAGCCATCTATGAGAAACCCACAGCCAGCATGCTGCTAAACAGACAGAAATTGGAACCATTTCCCCTGAAAACTGGAATAAGACAAGGATGCCCACTCTCACCCCGCCTGTTCAACATAGTTTTGGAAGTCCTAGCTAGAGCAATCAGAGAAGAGAAGGCAATCAGGGGTATCCAAATTGGAAAAGAGGAAACCAAGTTATCCCTCTTTGCAGATGACATTATTCTATATCCTCCAAATCCAAGAGAATCTGTCAAAAATCTCCTTGCACTGATAAAGGACTTTGGTAAAGTCTCAGGGTATAAAATAAAACTGCTAAAGACAATCACATTTCTATACATCAATAATAAACAGAAATCCAAATAAAAAGCACAATCCCATTCACAATAGCCACAAAAAAAATGAAATACCTTGATGTTCGTAACCAGACATGTGAAAGACCTTTACAACAAAAACTACAAAACACTGCTCAAAGAAATCAAAGATGACATAAACAGGTGGAAAAATATTCCATGCTCATAGATTGGAAGAATCAACATTGTTAAGATATCCAGTCTACCTAAGGCAATGTATGGATTTACCAGCAGCATTATTACCAGCAGCATTATTCTCAGACCTAGAAACAGCAATATAGGAATTCATATGGAAACATAAATGACCACAAATAGCCAAAACAATTCTCAGCCAAAAACAAAAACAAAACAAAAAAAACAAAGCAGGAGGTATCACACTCCCAGACTTTAAACTTTATTATAAAGCTATAATAATCAAAACAGCCTGGTATTGGTAAAAGAACAGGCATATAGACCAATGGAATAGAATTCAGATTCTAGAAGCAAAATCTCAATTTCTCAACCAAATCATCTTCGACAAAGCCTCTACCACCAACCACTGGGGAGAGGAGAACCTATTCAGTAAATGGTGCTGGGAAAACTGGCTGACCACATGTAGAAGATTGAAACAGGACCTCTACCTATCCCCATACACAAAAACCAACTTTAAATGGATCAGAGATCTAAACATTAAAACCTCAAACTATAGGAACCTTAGAAAATTCAGGATACACCCTTATGGAATTTGGAACGGGCAACCAATTCCTGAGTAAAACCCCAAGTGCCCATGCCATAAGAGATAAGATAGACAAGTGGGACCTCATTAAACTGACAAGCTTCTACAAAGCCAAAGAAATCATCAAGAGAGGAGGGAAACAGTCCACAGACTGGGAAAATATTTGTCAACTGTATAGCTGACAAAGATCTAGCATCTAGGATCTACAAGGAACTGAAAAGTGCTGAAAAGAAAAAAAACAAACAGTCCCATTACAAAGTGGGCAAAAGATTTGAATAGACATTTCTGAAAAGAAGATGTAGGAGCAGCCAACAGATACATGAAGAAATGTTCAGCCTCACTAGTCATCATAGAAATGCCAATTAAAGCAACACTGAGATGCCACCTAACTTTAGTCAGAATGGCCGTCATCAATAACTCAAAAAATAACAGATGCTGGAGAGGATGTGACAAAAAGAAACACTTCTACACTGTTGGTGGGAGTGTAAACTAGTACAGCCTCTGTGGAAAACCGTGTGGCAATTCCTAAAAGTTCTAAAAATCATCCTTCCATATGACCCTCCAACCCCCCTACTGGGAATATACCCAGAAGAACTCAAATCACTCTATAAAAAGACACCTGCACACGTATGTTTATTGCAGCATTGTTCACAGTAGCAAGAACATGGAATCAAATGTGCCGCCCATCAAAAGAGGACTGGATAAAAAAAATGTGGTACATATACACAATGGACTATTACACAGACATAAAGAAGAACAAAATCATGAACTTCACAGCAACTTGGATGGTCTTAGTGTCTATAATACTGAGTGATCTTTCACAGAAACAAAGAACTGAGTATCACATGTTCTCACTCAGAACTGGGCCTTGAACAACTATCATAATACTGTAAGAAAAGGATTGACAGTCGTGGGAAACTGTGGGGGGTTGAGAGGGTGAGGAGGTGAGATTGGCAGTAGTTGAAATCTGCCTGAGGAAGAGGGGACACACCTCATCAACAAGGGTAACTGCATAATAAATATTTGTATACCTAACCCTGAATTGTGCCCCACAATTTTAAAATAACAAATTTAAAAGTTAAAAAAAAGGAAAAATAAATTAATAAATAACTGTACTTTGTAATTTTAAAATAAGTTTCTTCTGAATAAAGGTTACATGCATAAAATAGTTTACAAGCAACTAGGGGAGATGGACTATGTATACAAATACTTATAACTCATGAATCTTTTGATAAATGTATACATAAGTTGAAACTAAGTAACATGAAGGCACAAAACAGTAAGGAACAAACTCCTTCATTGGAGACATAAATAGGAATATGAGGATAGACAATCCATTTCTTAGGGGAATTGTGTGTTTTAAGAGCTGTTGAGTTAAATATTTCTGTATAAAGTCCAGAGGAAATTGTCCTGTAAATATTTGAAATTATGTGATTAAACCCAGGTTAGAAGTAGGGGCTGAAGATAAAAACTTAGATTGTTGTTGTAAAAACAAAAATGGATACAACATCAGATTTGTTTTCTATGGTAGATATAAGAGAACCAATACTTTTACCTTATAATTTTAACATCTTGAAAGTGTAATTAATTTAGTTTTGAAGGCAATTTTTCCCTTCTTAAGTAATTATGCTATTTTATTCAATTCTTGATTTGGAAGGCATTTTATACTAAGTTCATAACTTAAGGGTACACTTACGGCTTAACAATCAGAAGTTGTCTTAGTGTCTTGACAGTGCATGTAATTATCTGTAAAGCAGCAGCACCCAAGGAAAATTGACAAATGATGGTTCTGAGTATTCTGATCTCAGAGACAGCATAGTGGGGAGCTAAACATTAGAGTCAAATCTTGGGTCCAAATCCTGAGTCCACCATTTACTTTTTGTAGGACTTTGGATAAGTTACTCACCTGTAAAATGTGAATACTATTTTATCAACCTCAAACTTGGTATGAGGAAAAAATTAAATTTATATTGTATGTAAGTGGCAAGCATTTTAGCACTTACTTTTAACATTACCATTATCATTATTATTACCTTATGAAAAATTTGCTCATTTTGGATTGTTAGTATTTCAACATGGTGTTATTTGAGCCTTGTAAACGACAGTTGTGGTAATCAAGTATTGTTTACTTACCACAATACTATGGATCCACCTTAGTAAGAAAATACGGAACTTAAAATAATGACAAAACTAAATTTCAGGAGGATATATGGATACAGATTATTTGAGAATTTATCATTAAATTTCTAAAGCCAGCCGGGCTCGGTGGCTCAGTTTGTAATCCCGTGCTTTGGATGGCTGAGGCGAGTGGATTGCCTAAGCTTGCAGTTTCAAGACCCACCTGGGCAACTTGGCGAGACCTCATCTCTACAATAAATCAAAAAAAATATTAGCCGGGTGTGGTAGCGCACTCCTGTAGTTCCAGCTACATGGAAGGCTGAGGCGGAAGGATTGCTGGAGCCCAGCAGATGGAGGCTGCAGTGGTCGGGAGCGTGCCACTGCACTCCAGTCTGGGTGACAGAGTGGGACTCCAACTCAAAAAAAAAAAAAAAAAATTCCTAAAGCCCTTTTATTTAAATAGAAGTATATTAAGCTTATGCTAAGCCAAAGATATAAGCATAACACACACTTTTTGTTATCTCTGATATTATCCTGACAAGGTCAAGTCTTTTGTTGAGATACATCTTTTTCCTTTTTTGGATTCAAGTTCCTAATGATTAGATTTCTTCATAATTTATTATTTTAATTGATATTAGATATACATGCACACACACACACACACACACGTTCACATATCAAGTCTGAGGTTAATATTAGTTAAGGTAAGCTAAGCTGCAATAACAAATAGACCCATAAAACTCAGTGGTTTAAAAGAACAAGGAGATTATTTGTTTCTTTCTTCTATAAGAGCACAAGGCAGGTATCGAACTCAGCAGAGTGACTTTTCTTTATAAAACTGCTCACTGACAAGGCTGACAACTTCTTTGCCATCTTTGATGTGTTGCATCAAAGGTCACCCAAGACATTACCATTCTATCAGCCAGAAGAGAAGGGAACAGGAAGAAACATATGTAGCAGACTTTATGAACCCCCCTGAATGTAGCAAATTAACGTGGGATCATATTCCACTGGGTAGAACCGAACACACGCAGCCAAACCTGTCCATAGTGAAATAGTCTTGTTTTGTGCCAAAAAAGAAGAGGATAATGGATTTTAATGAACCTCCAGCAGTCTCTGCCACATTTTTTAATATCAAGGCAAATGCACTTAGTTGAAATGGCTTCTGTATTCACTAATGACTTCTGGGAGATATGTCAGAGGCATATAATTTTCTCTGTTCCGGTTTCCTAAACATGTCACTTCCTGATAAAAAATAAAACAATATATCCTAAAATTTGGTAAATGCTAACAAGAGTAGGGACAAAAAGAAACACACGTCTATCAGTTTGGAAATTGACCCCTAAGTGAAACCATTAACCCACTGCAATTCCATGTTCTCCTTAGCTCACCAAGGTAATGGAAATGAATCAGCTGTTCATAGGACAGAATCTGTACTTCAAAAATGTGATTCAGATCAGGAATAATTTTCTCTGGTTTTCGTGTTTATTTTTTTAAAATGAATGTTCTGATTTTAGATTTTTTTTCCTGAATTGTTGGCACTGTTTTAGTGAATGGTGTTGCAATTATATGCAGTAGATACCAGGTTAAGTTGTTTCACTGTCCACACTTCTGTTTACTGATAATTTATAAAAAGATCTTCCCCTGTTCTCTTGGGCAAATCTAGGCCTATAAACAAAATAAATTAATACATGGAATAAAAATCTGAATTAATTTAGGCCAAGACTTTCTAACAATTCAGTGGCCAAGGGATTTGAACTTTGAATGTTGTCAGAAAATGAATGACCTTCACACTCTATTTTCTAGTGAGGTTTTAAATAAAATCTCTGATAGTTGATCAATTTGCATTTGTGTCAGTCTCTAAATTCTGAGACTACATTTTGTCCCAAATCAATTTTTTATGATTAGTGTCCATTCAACCTAGCAATCAACTGATATTTATTAATATGAGAAGCTACTATGTATAGTGTTCATTAGAGACAGACTTTATGGGATACAAATACAAGACTAAACAAGAATCCTGTTTCCCAAAAATTTTATAGTCTATTGAGAAGTCCAGACCACAACAAATTAATAGAAAATTAATTACTTGTGTGAATAGACATAAGTTGCTCATCAGATGTTGAGGAAAGGAAAGATATGAGATATGTGATAGAAAAGACAAGCCTTGTATTACTGTTGCCAATGGCATATAAAATGACAGTTTTGTTATGTCTATTCTGTTACTTGTTAAATCATTCAACTTGATCACCCACCATGTTTAAGTATTTAGCTAAGCACCATACAGCCACAAATAAGACATAGTTCTTGATCTCTGGAAGCTTTCAGTGTATTGGGAGAGTCAAACTTAAAATGCATTTACAAAAAAGTATGACAATTGTTATAATTTGAAAATTGCAGTATGTGATTTGAGAGAAGGGGAGAGAGTTTCCTGGGCGAAGTGAGTTTACTGAGATCTAAAATGTATTTATGCCCTACTACTATTGAAGTAGATCTGATTTGGATAAACTTCATTTTCTATTCTATTTTGTAAAAAGGGTGCCTGATTATGCCAAGGTAAACTTTATTTGGAGTGTATGTAATATTTTGGAAAAGACTTCCAAATGTATCTAACAGTCCTCTCCTTAAAAATTTCTTCTAACCTTGCCCAGTAAATTTGCTAGCAACAAAATATGCTTTAGATGATAATACATAAAAGAACAGAAATCAAACAAAACAGTATTTTGCTCAGAAGTTTTTCATGGGTGACAAGCACTCCTTCAGCCTGGCTCTCAGGCTTTGTGCCTTAAATTGAAGAGAATTTCACAGTGAGAATCCTATCTGCAGAGCATGAGAGAAATGATCTTATTCTTTCCTCTCCACTGGTTCTCCATCTCCTTGCTAATGATAAAACTGAGATACTCTTGACTCCAACTCACTGGCTTGATTAGGAAGAAGATGACTGGAAAACTAACAGGAAGGGCTTCTGTCAGCAGAATCAAATTTGAATGGCTGTGAGGAAATGTGCTTTGATTCCACAAAACTCTCCTGTTTCCAGCTTGTGCATTGCTACTCACTCAAAACCTGCTCAAGACCCAAGCACTCCAAAGCAGCAGTTATAACTGAAGTAGAATAATGCCATATGATAGTGTCAAGTAAAAAATGAGTCATTCTTCTTCAATACAATGAAGGAAAATTATTTTAGAAAAGAGGACATAGATTTTTTTCCTTCGATAGACTAAAGCTCATAAAATTAGCTGACAAAGGGTCCAGGCAGTTTGCTATTCAGGCTAATTAGGTTTTTGAAGAGAAATATTAGTTAACTTGCTATTTATTTAAAAATATGGAACATCAATATTTGTCAGCAATGTAATAACAATATGCTTAAAATTTTCCCCAAGATATATGTGATATTAAATGAGCTACCTAATTTTATTTTTTATGCACAGTTGAAGATAATCAGTGCTGACCATATGACAGAGATGTGAGTGCTTTAGACTAGAGAGCAAAAGAGTAGCTATAGTAAATTCTGGTGTTGGGATAAGTATCAAGTATACACAATATCTGAAATGGGAACTACACTGACTGTTGCGTTACAGGAAATGGTAGAGAATGACACTATTAAAAATGCTAAAGACAAAAATACAGAAAATTGGAAAAACTACATTTGACCAAATAAGAATATTATTGAGTTATGTGAGAGGCTTTTCATTTCAGGTTTATTGCTATACAATGACATCATGTTTATCTGTCTATCCATCCATCCATATAAGCTTTACTAAATTTTATGGTTTTAAAAGTTGTATTACAATGGTAAAATATTCATCTATGCTCAGTTTTCATTATTAGTGCTTATGTTTCACACCGTATGTACAATCATTAACTGTTACAAAATAAAAATCAGTGACTTTTGTGTCTCTTTTGTATCTTATCACGAGGTAAATGAAAGAGGAACAAGAGAAAAGGTTAAAATGTTGAGATTTAATAGGAACGTGAGACAAAACAAAGATGCCTTAGTTCCTCTGTTATTTGGGATGAAAAAGGTACAAGGCACAATCAGTAACAATGGAAAACACCAGAGAGTGGGCAAAATCAGAGTTTTTAAAAACACATTAGGAATTCTGCTGGCCATAATGGAATAACAGTGCAGAAGCTAATCAGTTTGATGAGGTGCCACTTGTCTATCCTATCTCTCATGGCATGGGCTTTTGGGGTTTTGATCAGGAATTGGTTGCCTATTCCGATTTCCATAAGGTTATCTCCTGCATTTTCTAAGATTTGTAAAGTTTGGGGGTTAAAATTTATGTCTTTGATCCATTTGGAGTTGACTTTTGTTTATGGTGATAAGTAGGGATCCTGTTGCATTCTTCTGCTTGTGGTCAGTCAGTTTTCCCAGCACCATTTACTGAATAGGTTCTCTCTCCCCAGTGGTTGTTGTTGAAAGCTTTGTAGAAGATGAGTTGGTTGTGAAATTGAGGTTTTGCTTCTGGAATCTCTATCCTGTTTCATTGGCTTATATACCCGTCCTTGTACAAATATCAGATTGTTTTGATTATTGTAGCCTTGTAATAAAGTTTAAAACCTGTAAGTGTGATATCTCCTGCTTTGTATATTTTCCTAAGGATTGTTTTGGCTATTTGTGATCCTTTATGTTTCCAAATGAATTTATGTATTGCAGTTTCCAGGTCTAAGAAGAATGATGTTGGTAATTTAATGGGTATAGTGTTGAATCTGTGGATTGCCTTTGGTAGAATGGACATCTTAACAATGTTGATTCTTCCAATCTATGAGCATGGAATATTTTTCTTTTTGTTTGTTTCATTTTTGACTTCTTTGGGCAATGTTTAGTTGTTTTCATTGAAAAGATCTTTCACGTCTCTGGTTAGGAAGATGCCAAGGTATATCATTTTGTTGTTGTTGTTGCTATTGTGAATAGGATTGTGCTTTTTATTTGGTTCTCTGCCTGCTTGTTGTTGGTGTATAAGAATTCACATGTCTTTTACATGTTGATTTTGTGCCCTGAGACTTTGCCAAAGTCTTTTATCAGTGCAAGATTTTCGACAGATTCTCTTGGATTTTTTAGATATAGAATCATATCATCACCAAAGAAGGATAAATTGACTCCTTCCTTTCCTATTTGGATACCCCTGACTTCCTTCTCTTGTCTGCTCTAGCTAGGACTTCCAACAATATGTTGAACAAGAGGATTCAGATTGGACAGCCTTGTCTTGTTCTGGTTTTCAGGGGAAATGCTTCTAATTTCTGTCCATTTAGTAATATGTTGGCTGTGGGTTTATCATAGACGGCTCTTACTATTTTGATGCATATTCCTTCTATGCCTAGGTGTTCAAGGGTTTTTATCAAGAAGGGATGCTGGAGTTTTTCAAAAGATTTTTCTGCATCTAATGATATAATCATGTGGTTCTTGTTTTTACATCTGTTCATGTATTTAATTACATTTATGGTCTTGTGGATGTTGAACCAGTCCTGCATCCTGGAGATGAAGCATACTTGGTAACAGTGGATGATTTTTGA
>CAUYQG010013951.1:0-12692 GCA_963574415.1 Tarsius wallacei | reverse complement strand
TTTTAAGCTCCTTTTCTATGTTTTTGACAGTTTGGTTTAGTTCTATATTTTGGTGTTTGAGTTCTGAGATTATGTCTTCTGCTTGACTAATTCTGCTTTCCATGCTTATTAGTTTGTTGTTTATTTCTATCACAGTATTCTTTACTGCGGTCATCTCAGTTATTAATTCCTTCCTATTTTCCTCTTGTCTCTCCTCAATTCTTTTTATTCTTCTATTAATGTCTTGATGTCTGGGTTTGTATTATGTGACCAGTCATGCTGGGGGCTTTTCATTGTTTGCATTCCCAAGTCTGTTTTCTCATTATCTGATCTCCCAGGGGTCTGTGTGAGACCTATATTCTTCTTTTGGTTTTCTTCATTTGTGCAGATTTTCCTCCCTGCTTTTTTCTTTTTCCCCATCTTCTTTAAATCTCTTGATCAGGGATGGCGGGATTGCTTTTACTTCTGTTTGCTCAATCTCCTATTCTTCCTTGTGTGAATCCTCTGACTTTGTTCAATTTTGTTTCTGGACTATAGATTGGGGACTACAACTTTTGCAGTTTTGAGATTTATTTGAGGGGGGATATGTGATTCAAATTCTATCTGCATATCCCCGTATCCACCGACAGGTGTATGGATGCACTGGAACCCACTTCCCACTGCCTTGTAATCTGTCCATTAGTGGGAATAATGGTTTGCTCCCTGAAAGTAAAATGGGATAAGAAAAAGGAAAGAAATGGAATGGGGGGGAAGTGGAAGTTTGAGGGAGAGAAGAGTAAGAGGGAAAACAGACAAAGGTACCCGCTAGCAAATGAAAATAGACCTAAAGACAAATATGGGTAAGAGAAACAAAAACAAAAACAATCAACAACTAAAAACAATGACAAAAAAAAAAAACTAGGACATACAGACACATAAGCTGAACAACCTCCTTATGATGTACTATTCCCCTACACAAACATGAGGTCTTTGATCCCAAGTTGGTGCTGGGTAGAATTGAGTGGAGGTTTGCTGGGCAGTGCAGGTCTCTGCCTGGTCATAATGCTCCAGATGATCTCTGGTTCTACTGCAGCTGGGGCCAGCTGGGGAAGGCAGAGTGTGAGACAGCTGAAGGCTACAAGTCAGTGTGTCACATGTGGCTTGGGTCTTTTTTCCTCTCTTTGTTCTTATTTATTATTCAGTATTTATTCAATACCTGAAATTTTAAAAAATAACTGAAGCAACACATCAAATTAATTGTGTGACTTAAGTGTCAAAATATATCGCAATAAAACAGTTTTGTAAAAGTCACATATAAGGTCAATTTCTAGTTTTTTCAGAAATCACCACACTGTTTTCCAAAAAGCTTGCATTCCCACCAGCAGTGGAGAAGTGTGTAACAACTATTATTAGGATTTACCCTGAGGGGACTAGAAGGTTCTGTCCCCTATCTCACAACAGTTCAGAGAGTAACGCTTACTATTGAGTTTTAAGGTGGAAAAAATTGTAACTCCCATGCACAGAAATCAGACAAGTGGCTAAGGCTTTGCTTGATTTACTCAAGAGATGAGAGGGCACGATGTGTAATGCTTGTTAGGAAAGAATGACAAAAGCAGGATCTTTGTATGACTTAGTGCCTTCTGCAGTCTATCATGCCTGTCTTAGACCCATTCAGAGGCGAAAATAAAAATTCTCCAACCTTTTCATTTTTTATGGTTCACTGCTGTTATAAGAGATTATTGGGCTTCTTTGGGTGATTTCCCTGAGACACACAAACCCCGACGGGAAATCACAGGTGAGGAATTGACAAGTATTTGAAGTTTTTCTGTTCCAAGTTGTGTTTATAAAGCTGATGAAAGTGACTCACTGGAGAATGTGATGAAAATGACCAATGGAGAATGAGATGAAAATAACTCACAGGAGAATGAGAAATGGAGTCAAATTCTTAGATAAGTTCTTAAGTTTTTTTTTTTTCTGGCAGCCCTGGAACTTCCTTAGTTTTTATTTTGAAACTGGGAAAGAACCTAAGATTTCTTTTCTTTTTTCTTAGATTTCTTATCTTGGTAGTGGAACTGTAGATGCCCTGGATTCAGGTGAATTATTTATTTATTTTAGGTGAATTCTTTATAAGAGTTGCTATTGTGTGTCAGAGGTGAGTCAGGCAAAGGGTATAAGCCCTGTGGACCTAGCTAGAATTCAGTGTGGCTGTGGCTGCTAAAATAAGAATCTTACCAACTAATTTAGGATGTTGGGCAGATGGAAAGCATTAGAAGTTCATTTGGTTGCATCAAGAGCTATGCCACTCTGCTTTTTCTCTTTGCACTTCCTCATAAAACCCCTACCCCATTTCTTTCCCCCTTCCCCCTCCTCCTCAGCTCCTTTATGGATAAAGGTGAACAGGGATGAGGCTGAGGTTTCCTTATCTTTGAGGGGGACCAAAGAACATACTCACCCATCCAAATATGTTAGGGAACTTTAGAGAGAAAGACTCAAACTTCTATGACTCTATTAGGTGCAGGTGTCCAAGTCATCATTCTTCCTGGTCTTGAGGTAGAGAGGATGCTCAGGTTCAACTGATCTGACTGGGAAAAGTTGACAGTAGGGAAGAAAAACTAATATAACCTTGCAGATGGTGAGACCCTTTGGGCCAATTCAGCGTACTTTTTTTGTTTTTGTTGCTTCTATATCTGAATGTATAGTAGAAATCGATGTGAATATGCTTGTACTTCCCATTCCATAAGTACCAGAGGGAATTCTGATCAGGTAGAGCTATATCTAGTGAAGTCACAATATTTTGGGGATGTTAGAACTCTGATGACCTTCTTGAGCTATAGGCTCAGTGACTGATACTTTTTTTTTCCATCTAGAGCCTCTGGCAAGAGGAGGTAGCCTCTACCTGGAGGCACTCCTAGGAATTTTGGTTGTATCATCTACCTTCCATTTATACCAGGTGCTCTCTTTATGAAAAGCACCAGTTATATTGCTACTGGGCTCTTATCAAAACTAAATGTCTAGATCTTGGAGGCCTTTTGAGACTCTATTCTGATATTCCTATTTTGGGGTGGATTATCTCAGATTCAACAACTAATTAGGCGAGAAGGGCCCCAAAAGTCTCACTTGTTAAAAGAAATGATATAATCAAGACTGCAGTCAAAGTAGCCTGAACAATGTCTTGGCTTTATGTAGAAAGATAGCATCTATCCTTTTGGAGATGGGCCTTAGTTCATAGATACTTTTCTACATGCCTAGGCCTAGTTCAAAGATGGTTCAGGTTGCTGAAACACAAAGGTGTCCTCTGGGCTGCTATAGCTGTTCTGCCCAAGAACCAGCTATATAGAACTGAAAGTAGACATGATTACTCTGCATAGTGGGCAGAACTCAAGGATGTTCCCATTGACTAACCTCGTTAAATATTTATGGTATGCTGTAATCAATGTCCTAGCTGACGATCTGTCACATGGAAAGTTATGGCTGGCAAATTAAAGGGTCACTTTCTTGGGCCTGGGAAATCATGGAAACAAATGTAGCTGCTGATCAAACTGTCTGGGCCACTCACTAGGTGCCCATTATAAGGGCTCATCTTTTGATATGAATAACTGCAATTAAGTTACCATCAAGCTTACTCTGCCCAGATTGCTATCAGTGCTTCCTGGATACATCATTGTCCTGGACTTGGCAACACATCTACCAGTATAGATTGGGCACAAAGGTCTCTGTTTTTCTAATGCAGAGGCTACTTTTGTATAGAAGACTTGTAACTACTGCCAAAAGTCAACCCATTTGTCTTGCAGTGAGGGATGTTACATCACATGAGATAGGGGCTCTTATCCACTTCTTGAGACTGACTACATCTTGGAGGTATATAGTATCTTCTTCCTGCTGTTAATAGGGAGGTTGACATAGAAGACAAAAATATCGTAGAAAACATCAACAAAACAAAAAGCTGGTTCTTGGAAAGAGTTAACAAGACTGATGGGCCCCTAGCCAGAATGACCAGGAAAAAGAGAGAAAAAGCCCAAATAAACACAGTCAGAAATACAAAAGATCAAATAACAACTGACCCTGAAGAAATACAAGGATTATCAGAGATTACTATGTATAACTCTATGGAAACAAACTTGATAACCTAGATGAAATGGAGGACTTTCTGACATCACACAACCTCCCCAGGTTAAAACAAGAAGACATTGAGACACTAAATAGACCAAAAACAACCCAGGAAATTGACTCTGTCATACAAAAACTACCTACAAAAAAAGCCCTGGCCTGGATGACTTTCCAGCAGAATTCTACAAAATGTACAAGGAAGAGCTGATACCAATCTTATTGAAAGTATTCCAGGCAATTGAGAAAGATGGAATTCTCCCCAAATCATTTTACATTACACTGATACCTAAACTGGGTAAAGATCCAAATAAGAAAGCGAACTACAGGCCAATATCCCTATGAACATAGATGCAAAAAGCCTCAACAAGATTCTACCAAATCGGATTCAAAAACACATCTCAAAATCATCCACCATGACCAAGCAGGCTTCATCCCCAGGATGCAGGGCTGGTTCAACATTCACAAGACCATAAATGTCATTAAATACATCAACAGATGTAAAAACAAGAACCACATGATTATCTCATTAGATACAGGAAAAGCTTTTTGAGAAAATCCAGCATCCCTTCTTGATTAAAAACCCTTAAACACCTAGGTATAGAAGGAACATACCTCAAAATAGTAAGCGCCATCTATGACAAACCCACAGCTAACATATTGCTAAATGGACAGAAACTAGAAACATTTCCCCTGAAACCTGGAGCAAGACAAGGCTGCCCATTCTCACCCCTCTTGTTCAATATTGTGTTGGAAGTACTAGCACAGGCACTTAGACAAGAGAAGGAAATCAGGGGTATCCAAATAGGAAAAGAGGAAGTCAAGTTATCTCGCTTTGCTGATGATATGATCTTATACCTTGAAAATCCAAGAGAATCTGTCAAAAACCTGTTTGCACTGATAAAAGACTTTGGCAAAGTCTCAGGGTACAAAATAAATGTGCAAAAGACAGTTGCATTCCTATATGCCAACAACAAGCGGCAGAGGCCCAAATATAAAGCACAATCCCATTCACAATAACCACCAAAAAAATGAAATACCTCGGCATCCTCCTAACCAGAGGAGTGAAAGAACTTTACAATGAGAACTACAAAATACTGCTCAAAGAAATCCAAGAAGACACAAAAAAATGAAAAATATTCCATGCTCATGGATAGGAACAATCAACATTGTTAAGATGTCCATCCTACCAAAGGCAATCTATAGATTCAACGCAATACCCATTAAGTTACCAACATCATTCTTCTCAGACCTGGAAATGACAATACAGAAATTCATATGGAAACATAAATGATCATGAATAGCCAAAACAATCCTTAACAAAAGAAACAAAGCAGGAAGTATCACACTTCCAGACTTCAAACTTTACTAAAAGGCTATAGTAATCAAAACAGCGTGGTACTGATACAAGAACAGGCATATAGACCAATGGAACAGGATAGAGATTTGGGAAGCAAAGCCTCAATTCCTCAACCAACCCATCTTTGACAAAGTTTCCAACAAAAACCACTGGGGAGAGGAGAACCTATTTAGTAAATGGTTCTTGGAAAACTGGCTGACCACATGCAGAAGATTGAAACAGGACTCCTACCTATCACCCTACACAAAAATTAACTTTAAATGGATCCAAGACCTAAATGTAAAACCTCAAAGTATAAGAATCTTATAAAATGCAGGAGATACCCTTATGGAAATTGGAACTGGGAACCAGTTCCCATTCAAAACCCTAAAGGCCAATGCCTTAAGAAATAAGATAAACAAGTGGGACCTCATCATATTAATGAGCTTCTGCAAAGCAAAAGAAACCATCAAGAGAGCAGGGAGACAGCCCACAGAATGGGAAAAAATATTTGCCAGCTGTATATCCAACAAAGGCCTACTATCTAGGATCTCCAAGGAACTCAATCGTGCTGAAAGGAAAAAATCCAACAGCCCCTTTAAAAAGTGGGCAAAATACATGAATAGACACTTCTCAAAAGAAGATATACAGGCAGCCAACAGACACATGAAAAAGTGCTCAGTCTCACTCATTATCAGAGAAATGCAAATCAAAACCACATTGAGATACCACCTAACCCCCATAAAAATGGCCATCATTAAGAAAACAAACAACAACAGATGCTGGCGAGGATGTGGAGAAAAAGGAATGCTTCTACACTGCTGGTGGGAATATATGCAGACTAGTCCAACCTCTTTGGAAGACAGTGTGGCGATTTCTGAAAGAACTAGAAATTGACCTTCCATATGACCCAGCAATTCCCCTATTGGGAATATACCTGAAGGAACTCAAATTATTCTACAAAAAAGATACCTGCACATGTATGTTTGTTGCAGCTCTATTCACAACAGCAAAAACATGGAACCAACCATGTTGCCCATTGATGCTGGACTGGATAAAGAAATGTGGTACATATACACAGTGGAATATTATGCAGCCATAAAGAAGGACAAATATATGGACTTCGCAGCAACTTGGATGGATTTGGAGTCTATCATATTTAGTGATCTATCACAGAAACAAAGAATAGAGTACCACATGTTCTCACTCATAAGTGGACTTTGAACAATTATAATACTATAAGAAAGCATTTGGTAGTAATGGGAAACTGTCAGGGGAGGGGGGATGGAATTGGCAGTTGAGGGAAATTCTAGGGGTGGGAGGGACTTACCTTATCAACAAGGGTACCTGCATGATCAATGTTTATATACCTAGCCCTGAAATGTAGCCCACATCTTTATAATACAAATTTTTTTAAAAAGGGAGGATTCCCATGTAATAAAATTGCTGTGTCTGTATGATTAGCTGACTCTGGCCACACCATTGTGACCTTTGAAAGTATTTTGTGTCATATATTTGTCTTTCTGGGCCATTTGAAACCTGACAGAGATGTGTCTTTCATCACAAAAGTCACTCAACAATGGGTTGATAGTCAAGATATAATGAACTCTATTATTAAAGTATGAAAACAGCCACAGACAATACACAGATGAATGACTATGTTCCAATAAAACATTATTAAAAATTGGTGGCAAGTGGTATTTTACTTCTATCATTCAGATTAGTTATGATTTTTTAAAAAATTTATTTTAGAGATATGGGGTATAACTCAGGGTTAGGTATACAAATATTCATTATGCAGGTACCCTTGTTGAGGAGGTGTGCCCCCCCTCCCCTGCCAGTTTCCCTCAACTGCCAATCTTACTCCCCTGGCAGTTTCCCACTACTGCCAATCCCTTTCTTTCAGTATTAGAAATTGTTCAAGTTTCGCTTATGAGTGAGATCATATTGTATTCTGTTCTTTGTTTCTGTGCTAGATCACTGAGTATGATAGACTTTAAATCCACCCAAGTTGCTGCAAATTCATATGTTTGTCCTTCTTTATGGCTGCATAATATTCCATTGTGTATATGTACCACATTTTTTTTTATCCAGTACAGTTTCGATGGGCAGCATGGTTGGTTCCATGTTTTTGCTATAGTGAATAGTGCTGCAATAAACATGCGTGTGCAGGTATCTTTTTTGTAGAATGATTTGAGTTCCTCCGGGTATATTCCCAATAGGGGACTGCAGGGTCATATGTAAAGTCAATTTCTAGTATATTATGAATGATTGATGGAGCGTTGCATTCATGGGAATATTTTCCAGTGGTTAAAAAAATGTAGTAAAGAGAGGTGATTTTTTTGTATTAAGACTACTCTCTAAAGGTCTCTTGTGCCTCTGCAGAAGATGGTTTTGTTCTGGATTATTTATTCAAAGGTTGTATAGCAAACAGCCATGATTTCGAGATGATATCTTCTTCTAGGGTAAAGGACAGATTTGCTTACTATGCAGTATAACAAAAATAAAGTCTCCACCCTGGACAAAAATCAGGTAGGCTTACCATCCCTAATAAAAGATTGGGGTTCTTTTTCTGTAACAACCCACCACATATGCAAGCATCATTGACCCTCTTTGCATTATTCTTGGGAATTGAGGTTTGGGGAAATGGTGCAAATATTCTAGCTACTGCTATCGCTGTAAGGAATAAACTATTCTTCGTCTCTAATGCAAAAGTCTTGTGCCTTCTGCCAGCATCCATGAAACTGGTGAGATAACTTGTTAGTTGGCAACTAGGGTAAAAACTCGGGGTTCTTGACATTTATCATAAACAGACTTAACAAAAGACCACATCCAGACCTTGTGTAAGCTTTTATACTACAATTTTTCACCTTTTTAAAAAATTGATACCATAAGCATTTTTTAAAAAATCATCTTTGAAAGAAATTAGCTTAATGTGTTCTGATTGGAATTGAAGACTTCTCAAAGTAGTGGTGTTTTAATGGTGACAAGTGGTAGAAATGAGATAGCTGATGTGTGATTAGATGGAAAGAGCATAGAACTAGGAGGTAATTGGCCTGGAGTTGAAACTGAGTTCTGTTACAAACTGGTTATGTAATCTTGAAGAGTCCAGACCACCTGACTAAACTTCAGCGATCTCATCTTTAAAACAAGAGGGCTAGGTGAGCTTGTTTCTGTAGCCCTTTCAGTTGTGAGATTGAATTATTCTTTGTGAGAAGGCTTTTTCCTGGGGTAGTCTTTCTTATTGACTAGGCTTGGGAAGCCAGCATCTTGCATATAAGAAGAGACTGCCTTTGTCCATATTGTTTCCTGGATCTTTATCTTTTCTCCACAGATATGTGTCAACCCAGAAGATTTTCTGTCAATCTGCAAAACATGGAAAATATAAACTCTTTCTCTTATTTGTATTTTTTTGGTGCCATAAATTAGGCTTTATGAAAGTGCTCAGTTACCATGGTGATACCCACTAAATAAATGTAAAGGAACAGAATTCTCCCTTTAAATATAAATTGTGCATTCATAACACATCAAATATGCATTAGATTCATTGGCTTTTTTAGCATCAGACGTACCTGACAATAATGCCAAATTTATCAAAGAGAGCAAGAACTAATGCTAAGAAATAGCTTGAGATGTGTAGTAGAATATGGGCAGATTAAAAAAAAGATGCTTGTGAATTTAAGCAAGCTAAACCACAGAGAGATGGGAAAATGTATGGTGTATATTATCTAAAGTGCAGTATTTCAATTCTAATCTTATGTTTCTGGCCCAAAACACATGCAGAAATATTTCTTGTAGTTATTCCTTCATATGGTATGTCTTATGAGAATAGATTTCATTTCCTCTTTGAAAAGATAACTAAATAGAAATCAAGGTAGTTCTCAAAGTATATATGGATTCAGGATGCTGTTCAACATTTTCTATACAATTGTTGTATCCAGGTAAAATAGACCTGACAATAGTCTAAGTTATTTTTATTTTATGGGGGTGAATTAAGTGACTTAGTAAGCTATTAGAGAACTAGTCACAGTGCCCTAAACTATTTTTTACATTTTAGTAAAGAAGAGGAAAACATTTATTTGCTATTGGTAGAATACAAATAATATCATTTAGAAGTAAATATAAATGTAAGTAAATATAGAGTTTGTTCAAATAAAGTTAGCTACACTCTTAACTGCATAATAAGATTTCAGTCAATGATGGCCTACATATATGATGGTAGTCTCATAAGACTGTAATGGACTGAAAAACATGTATTGCCTAGTGACGGCAGATCTGCAACACATTATCCACATGTTTGTGGTGATACTGGTATAAACAAACCCACTGTGCTGCTAGGCATACAAAAGTATAGCACATGTCATTATGTAGAGCACATAATACTTGATAATGACAATGAAAGAAGGTTACTGGTTTATGTATTTACAGTACTTCACTTTTAATTGTTATTTTACAGTGTACTACTTCTACTTATGCTAAAAAAAAAAAAAGTTAACTATGAAACAGTCTCAAGCAGGTCCGTCAGGAGTTATTTCAGAATAAGACATTATTATTATCCAAGGAGATTACAGCTTCTGTGTGTTATTGCCCCGAAGACTCTCCAGCGATACAAAATACGGAGGTGGAAAGACAGCGATACTGAGGATTTGAATTCTGTGTAGGCCTAGGCTAATCCGTGCATTTGTGGTTTTAACAACAACAACAAAAAGTTAAAAAAAACCTTCATAGAATAAAACCTGTAAAGATATAAAGAAATAAAATATTTTTGAACCCCTTTATGATGTGTTTGTTTTAAGTGAAGCGTTATTACAAAAAAGTCAAAAAGCTTAAAAATTAAAAAGCTTATAAAGTAAAAAAGTTACAGTAAGCAATAGTTAATTATGAAGAAAAAAAATTTAAATGAATTTAGTGTAGCCTAGGGGTACAATGTATATAAAGTCTATGGTAGTGTATAGTAACGTCCTAGGCCTTCAAATTCACACACTACTCGCTGGCTTACCCAGAGCAACTTCCAGTCCTGCAAGCTCTGTTCATAGTAAGTACCCTATACAGGTGTACTGATTTTTGTCTTTTTTTAAATTTTTAATTTATTTTTTATTTTTTATTTTTTGAGTTGAAATCTCACTCTGTCACCCAGGCTGGAGTGCAGTGGCCACCCCTGGCCACCGCAGCCTCGACCTGCTGGGCTCTGGCGATCCTTCCACCTCAGCCTTCCAAGTAGCTGGAATTACAGGCACGCGCTGCCACACCCGGCTAATTTTTTGATTTATTGTAGAGATGAGGTCTTGCTTGCCCAGGTGGGTCTCTAACCCGCGGGCTCAGGCAATCCACTCACCTCAGCCTCCCAAGATGCGGGATTACAGGCTGAGCCACCTTTTATACCATATTTTTATAGTTTCTTTTCTATGTTTGGATGCACAAATATTTACCATTTTGCTATAATTGCCTGCAGTATTCAGTATAGTAGCATGCTGTACAGGTTTGTAGCCTAGGAACAATAGGCTACACCATCTGAAGTTGTGTAAGTACACTCTATGATGTTCACACAACCATGAAATCACCTAACGATACATTTCTCAGAATGTAGACCCATTGTTAAGTGACACATGACTTATTTTTTAAGGGTGATAACTCCATAAGTGATTTTTTTTTAAGCTGGAAAAAAGATTGGGCAAAATACTTATTCAAACTTAAGTTAATTGTGGTTCCGTCAGTGTTGTGGGTAGGATGGAAAACTTCTCTATTCCTAATGCTTTCTTCCATGTGGAGAGAGTCCTGCTGGGTTAACATTCCTGTCCCCTCCCTACTCTTTTATCCTCTTATCCTACTCCCTTATCCTCTTTCATGATGAGAGAAGTGTGACTTAATTTGATTGGTGACTTTGGAAGGGGAAACCAAGCATTTGAAGATTAAACCCTCTTTTTCTACCTGTTCTCCTAGCTGCCCACAGAACAAAGGCACACATTCCAGCTTACTCCTCTGTATTGTTTTATAGTTGTGGTCTCCCATGTTAGAAAGTCTGATGAATTCAGTGCTATCAATGACTAAGTCTGTTTAATTCTGCGGTTCGGTCTTAAGGAGCTCCACAACTTTCAGATTTAAATCATATTCTACATTATCAACGCTGTAATGATTCTAAAAGTAATATTTTTATCTTCAGAGTTTGTTTGTTACTATAGCAGAACTTAGTCTAACATTACTAATACAGTACATTAGATTGAATTATCTTTCTTAAATCCCAGTAGTTAAAATAGGCCTGCTTAATGGCACTTAACATAATTCCTCTGTGCAGTCCACTCTTTTATTTTTTTCTTTTTCATTTCTGATTCATGTTTCCAATTCCCATTTCCCTGTAGGCACTCATTCTAATGTGCTTTTTGTATGCCTTTGAATATGTATGTACCCTTACAAAAGATGATTTATTGTGTTGTGCATATTTTTAAATTTACTTAAATGTTATATATGAAAAGCTATGTGCCTTTTTCCAATTTTTATGCTTTTCATTCAAAATAATGTTGCTATGTACAGTACATATATCTATAGAATTGCTTCTTTGCAGAAAATTTGAAGCTTTGATAGATTCACTGAGGGAGAGAAGGAAAATGTCTGAGAATAGATATGTGAGAAAACATCAAATCCTGTGTGGTGCTTCATATGAGAGTGCATCTCTGTAAGAGGGTATATTGTGTAAGCTTCACATGTTAGTATTAAAAAGACAGTTAACCTGCAGGTGAGTTTAAACTCAGTTTCTGATGCAAGTATTTTTTTTATGGAAAGTTGCTTTTTTGGTAAATTAGATTGAGAAAAATGGGTGTGGGGACAGAAGTGAAACACTTAAGTGAGAGACTAGAAGTAGATACAGTAGATAGGTTGTTGGGGTCACTGGGATAGAGCCAGGAACTGAGTTTGAAAGATAATCACTTTTTTCCCACTTAAAACCAGTGATTGACACATGAAGGGAACTGCATACAGTATATATACATTCTACCGAACCCATAGAACACGGACTTTGGACTGTTAGATCATAACTGGGAATCAAATTCTAGGAGAATTGAGAGAGAATGTTTACATTTCAAAAATAACCTCTGTTTACTAAATGCCTGCTCTATTCTATGTATTTCACATACGTTGACATACTTAATCTTTATTTATTTATTTTTTTTGAGTTGGAGTCTCACTCTGTCGCCCAGACTGGAGTGCAGTGGCCGCTCCCGGCCACCGCAGCCTCGACCTGCTGGGCTCCGGCGATCCTTCCGCCTCAGCCTTCCGAGTAGCTGGAACTACAGGCGCG
>CAUYQG010013949.1:0-10253 GCA_963574415.1 Tarsius wallacei | reverse complement strand
TTATGTCATTTTAATATTATTTTAATATTATAGTGTTGTCCATAAAGCTTGAAATCATAGGCATACATATACAATGCCATCAATGTTGTCTTTAAGCAATACAAATAAAATAAAATCTCCCTTTTTAGATTTTTTTTTTTTTGAGTTGGAATCTCACTTGCCCAGACTGGAGTGCAGTGGCCGCTCCCAGCCACCGCAGCCTCGACCTGCTGGGCTCCGGAGATCCTTCCGCCTCAGCCTTCCAGGTAGCCGGAACTACAGACGCGCGCTACCATGCCCGGCTGATTTTTGATTTATTGTAGAGATGAGGTCTGGCCAAGTTGCTCAGGCGGGTCTCGAACCCGCGGGCTCAGGCAATCCACTCACCTCAGCCTCCCCAGGCGCGAGATTACAGGCTGAGCCACCAAGCCCGGCTGAGTTATTCTTATATAATATATATTTATGGTTAATCTTGTCCTGCATTGTTTTACAACAGAAACATGGCTGAATGGCTTTCTGTGCATTTAGTATCTTTTTTTTTTTTTTTTTTGAGTTGGGGTCTCACTCTGTCACCCAGGCTGAAGTGTGATGGCATGATCATGAGTCACCACAGCCTCAGCCTCCTGGACTCAAATGATCCTTCCACCTTAGCCTCCCCAGTAGCTGGGACTACAGGCGACTGCCACCATGCATGGCTAATTTTTATATCTTTTGTAGACACAAGGTCTCACTATGTTGCCTAGGCTGATCTTGAACTCCTAGGCTCAAGCAATCCTCCTGCCTCAGCCTCCCAAAGTGCTAGGATTACAGGCGTAAGCCACCACGCCCGGCAATTGAGAACCTTCTACCAAGATAACTGAACATATTTTTTCTGTGTTTATTTTCCCCAAGAGAAAAATACGGTATTAATTTTTTTTTTTTTAAAGTCAGAGTCTCACTCTGTAGCCCAGGCTGGAGGGCAATGACATGCTCACAGCCTCTGCAGCCTCGACCTGCTGTGATCAGATGATCCTTCCGCTTCAGCCTTCCAAGTAGCTGGAACTACAGGCGTTCGCCGCCACGCCCGACTAATTTTTTTATTTATTGTAGGGACGAGGTCTTGCCATGTTGCCCAGGCTGGTCTCCAACCTATGGGCTCAGGCACTCCTCTCACCTCAGCTTCCCAAAGTGCTGGGATTACAGGCGTGAGCCACCGCGCCCAATCATTTAGAACCTTTTACCAAGATAATTGAACATACTTTTTTCTGTGTTTACTTTCCCCCAGAGAAAACTCCTGTATGAAATTTTTTTATCACGTAATAACCAAAGTTCCTGGTTTCCAGGACTTGCCAAGCATCAGGTTCAGCAATCCGGTTTCAAACAACAGAGGAGGGGCTTGGACAATCTTTTTTTTTTTTTTTTTTTCCAGTCTTTTCTTTTTTCGTATGACGATAAAGTTAGTGATGGATCCTACAGACCCAGCTGACTGCCCTCTGCACTACACTGTGCGCCTTCTGGCAAGGTTTCGGTGTGGCGGTCTAAGCGCCTCTGGATGCTACCTGGGTAGGACTTTGCACACTTACAGCTCCCAGGCAGGAGTGCGCGCATTCTGGCACCGTGCACACACGGTAACCCGTGAATCACGGCATTCGCTGTGATTCGTTTGTTTTCTGCCTCTCGACCTATCTCCTTTCCTAAACGCGCACGTCCTGGGCTTCCTAGAGCCAGCCATTCCCAGATGAAGGCGCGCCCAGCGCCCAAACACTGCAACGGTGGGTAGGGTCTCCTGCTGCCCCCTGCAGCCGGAGCGGAGCCGGACCTCAGTCCCTCCCATCTCCTCCCCGAGCAGGCCCCGCCCCGGCCCCCGGCCCCGCCCCTCCCTGCCAGGCCATCCCCAACGTTCTCCTTTGCTGATGCCCCCCAGCTCGCGGGCGAGCTGTGTCCGTCCGACCAGCACTCTCCAGGTCGCCCTGGCCACGTCCCATCCAGTACCCGCCTTTGCTGAAAAACAGGCCGCAGAATATAGGTGTTCTCGGCCTCTCCTGCGCTCTTCTCAGTCTCAGGCACCTCGTTGCCCACAGAGAAGGGCGCGTCAGCCGACGTGGCCATGGCCAGGGCTTCTCGTGATGAGGGCCTGGCGGGTTGCGGCTGAGGCTCGGAGCGGGCAGCCGTCGCCAGGCAACAGGGCCGCCCTGGGCCCCCCGTGACGTCCGCGCTCTCCGCGGAGCTGCCCGCCCGCCTCTGCGCCTGCGCACCGGCTGCTGGGCGGGAGCTGGCCGAGGTGGCGTGGCCAGAACCTCCATCGAGATTGGCGCATCTCTGTCGGGTTCACAAAGCACTTTGGCAAGCCTCTAGCTCTTATTAACCGCGTTACAATCTTAGGAAATAGACACGGGACCTAACGCTCATAGAGCTTAGGTAGCGTGACCAAAGATACGCAGCTGGTGAGGGAAGGGTCCTGACTCTAATCAAGGGGTCTTCAGACTCGGGTCCGCGGGTCAAATCCAGCATTCTTTCTGTTTTTGTACGGCTATGACCTAAGAACGGGTTTTATGTTTTTGAGTGATTGAAAAAATAAAAAGAATATTTTGTGACACGTGAAAATTAACACTTGAGTATTCATAAATATTTATTGGAAGTCAACAATGCTCATTTACATATTGTCTTTGGTTGCTTTTGTGCTATATAGGCCGAATTGAGTACTTAGAACAGAGACCCTATAAGCTTTCAAAGCCTAAAATATTATGTAGCCCTTTACAGAAAAAGCTCGCAGAGCCCTGTTCTAATCTGCAACTGCCAGCTTGCGGCGCCTCACCTGCACCTGTTTCAATACAAAAGTCAGAAAAGAGCAGACTTGGTTCTCTGCTAATAAGCACTAGTCCTTGGTCCTGTTTTAAAAGACTGTTGTATCTTGGACTCTACCAGTTTCAGAAACTATGGCCGGGTGCAGTGGCTTGTGCCTGTAGTCTCAGCTACTCAGGAGGATGATACAGGAGGATCAGTTGAGCCCAGGAGTTTGAGACTTCAGTGAGCTATGATTGAGCCACTGCACTTCAGCCTGGGCAAAGGAGTGACACCCCGTCTCTAAAAAAATACAAAGAAAAGAACATCCTCCAATATTCACCTAGGCTTCCTTTGGTAATCTTCAACCTAAGCTCCAAAAATTTTGTAAGATGCAAAAGGAGTCCTTTCTATAAATGTATACCTTCACAAGCTTCAGTAGAGACTATTTCGGTATTGCCTGGATTGGTCTCGCTGACTCCAACAAACTACCCCAGCATGACCTTCCCAGTCCACCTTTCATACTACCCACACTGGTTTACCTTAAAATCTTCCAGTGACTCATTGTTGTCCCCTCAGCATTCACTCATCTTTGCTTATAAATAAGGCCCTTCCTGGTGTGCCTGGTTTGCTAAGTCTTCCCAGCACAGGTCGCTGGTCAAATTTGGGCCTGTGCAGAAGCCACAGGCCCAGGTGCCCACCCTGCACCAGCTCAGTGCTGCCTCAACTGTGCCCTCTTTAGCTGCTCCTTGGCTTGGCAGCACCAGCCCCACCTCTGGCTGGGGTCGTGCATTTCCAGACCAGCCTAGACTGCACCTGGCGTGGAAGTCCAGCAACTCTTAAGAACAGATAGTGTTCTTTTCATCAGCCATAAGAAATCATAACCCTAAGAAGCAGACTTTCCCTCACCCTTTGTGATTTTCTCATATATGTTTCTCTTATCCTATTCACAGCAGTCCAGCAAAAAACACAGAATACCCCATGCATGATTCAATTCAACAAACATAATGCCATCTGTGCTAGGAGCTAGTGATACAAAATGAATAAAACTCAAGTCTTGCCCTAAAGAACGAACAGATTTGGCTGGGATGCAACAAACCAAACTGATTATTACTAAATAAAGTGCCACTTGCTATAACAGAGTAGAAAGAAGGTGGTACAGAAACAAAGGGAGACACTGAATTGCATACCTAAATTATACTATTATGTAAAGCTATTTACCCATGAAACAGAGTTAAAATGTTTTAGCAGAAGCTGTGGTCTTTAATAGTTCTCTACCCTTGCAATTTTCCTTAGAGTAATGCCTGCTTTTTTCCCCCAAATTTTAAAATTTTGAAACAATGTCATACTTGTTTCAAGCTGCAAGTATAGTACAAAGAAGTTTTTTTCCTAAATCTTTTGAGAGTACAGTTTTCCCTCCATATTCAAGGGGGACTGCTTTAAGGACTGCCTCCCTCCCCCCATTCCCAAAGTCACCAAAATTCAAGGATGCTTAAGGCCCTGATATTAAATGGTGTAGTATCATCATCCCATATACTTTAAATCTTCTCTAGATTACTTATAATACCTAATGCAATGTAAATGCTATGCAAATAGTTGCTACACTGTATTTTTTAAATTCTTATTTTTTATTGTTGTATTGTTATTTTTCATAGTTTTTCCCCCAAATATTTTTGACCCATGGTTGGTTGAATCTGCAGATGCATAACTCACAAATATGGAGGACCAACTGTGTATTGCTAAGTCCATCACCCTCAATGCTTTCAAGGACATTCTCCTACTTAACAAGACTGCAACCATCAAAACCAGGAAATTAACACTGATACATTACTGCCACCTAATCTTCAGACCTACTTGGAGATCTCTAGTTGTCCCAGTTGTCTCATAGTAAAAGAACTCAGTTCATGTGCATGTGCTGCATGAACTGAGTTGTCATACCTCTATACTCTCCTGAACCATAATGCCAGTTGTTATGTCTGTTAGGAATGTCCTTTGTCCAAACACCTGAACTCCAAACTCAAAGCTGAATGACAGCCTGTTCCAGAGATAGGCCTACTGTCTCTGAGCTGAATTATAAACAAGGAAACATTCTCTTCATTCCAGGTTTGATATTCAGGATGGTATTCAAGAAGGCACACACAAAGTAAGAGACAGATTTTCTTCTTAATAAAATGTTTACTTAACACCATCCTGTTGAACAGATTAGTATAAGCCCCTCTGTCCAGCATAGTAGTTGGAAGCCAGCCAGGAGCCAGATGTAGCTTTCGTTTGAGGGGGCAGGGGGCATAGGGTGAAAACCTATCCCAAATGTGAGGTGGTCCTGGAACGTAGGCAGAAGGAAGGGGATGCGGGTGCCCTCTGGAATTCCACAGAGAGCAGCCAAAAGCCAGGTGTGGATGGCCATAGGACCCGCGGTAGAATGAATGCAGAACTTCCTGCCCTCACTCCTCTCCTATCCCCTCCTCATTTCCTCTCTCCTCTTCTCTCACCTTTTTCTTCCTCTCTTCTCCTTTTCTCTCTGCTTCCCAATGCCTTTCAGAGGCCCTTCTCCCCACATCCAGGACCCTAAATGGAATCGTGAGGAGAGAAGATAAGTGAGCTGTTCTAGCAGATCAGAGCGTCTCTAGGAGTCAGGGATATTGCACCTTCGTCCAATGGCACCGCACTTCAGGATCTCAGACTTCACCCCAAACTCCCATTTTCAACCTTGTGCACTTTGAGATCTGGGATCAGCAGCCAACTGTAGGAGGACCACCCTGTGTGTGCAGAATCTGAAGAAGAGAACGACTGGCCTCGCTGGGGCAGAGGATGGAGACATTGTCCTTCGAAGCCCTGTCAGGTTCTACACTAACATGAGATTCTCGAAAGGATGGAGGCAAGAGTCAACCATCCATGATTATCTTAGTGCCAAGGACTGACCTCTCACCCTGGAGCCTTCGCTTTCCGGGTTCTATGTTAGAAGCAACCGTGGCATCACAGTCTTCCACCACACTAGCCCGTGTCTCCCCTCCATGCCTTTGAGCATGCTGTTCCCTCTGCTGGGAAACCCTTCCTTCCCTCTCTGCTGGTCTAACTCTCTAAAGTATCAGCTCAGGCACAACCGAGGCCTTCCCCAGTCTCTCCCAGGCCCTCTCCCAGGAGGTCCAAGCTCTCGTTACACCTGTACTGAGCTCTCTCGTGGCCCTTACCATATGATGCTCCAGTCATTAGTAGATGTGTTTGTTTCCCTGACCTGATGATGAGTGGTTCAGTGGAAAGGCAGAGTCCAAGGGCAAGGATTATGTCTTGGTTACCTTTGGATCTGCGGCATACATGGCACAGTTGGGACTCAGGATATATTATTTGTTGAACTCTACTGAACGCTAATGAAAAAAACGCTGGTGTGTTAGTCTGCTAGGACCGCCATAACAGAATACCACACACTGGGTCGCTGAAACAACAGAAATTTATTTTCTCACAGTTCCGGAGCCTACAAGTCCAAGATCAAGGTGCTGGCAAGTTTGGTTTCTCCTGAGGCCTCTCCCCTTGACTTGCCGATGGCTACCTTCTTGCTGTAGCCTCACATGGCCTTTTTCTTTGAGCTCGTGCAGAGAAATCTGGTATTTCTTCCTCTTTTTATAAGTACATCTGTCCTATCTTATTAGGGTCCCACCCTTATGACCTCATTTAATCTTAATTACTGCCTTAAAGTTTCTATCTCCAAATACAGTCACATTGGGGGTTAGGGCTTCAACCTGTGGATTTTGAGGAAACATAATTCAGTCCATAACAACGAGTGAACTTGAATTTAGGAGATGGGGGTTGGGTGCTGACTTCACCTTAACCTCACTGTGTGCTTTGGGGTAGCACGCCCATTATCCTCTGGGAGCCTCATCTTCTCTGTCACATGTGACCAGTTCTATGACATTATCAGGAGGCAGAAATGAGATCATGACTGGTTGATATATATATTTTTTGAGCTTGAGTCTCACTCTGTCGCCCAGGCTGGAGTGCAGTGGCATTCTCACAGCCACCCCAGCATCGGCCTGCTGGGCTCCAGAGATCCTTCCACCTCAGCCTTCCAAGTAACCGGAACAACAGGCGTGTGCTACCATGCCCGGCTAATTTTTTTAGTTATTGTAGAGATGAGGTCTCACTAAGTTGCCCGGGCTGGTCTTGAACCATGGGCTCAGGCACTCCACTCTTCTTGGCCTCCCAAACTGCTGGGATTACAGGCTGAGCCACTGAGCCCGGCCAGTTCCTATACAATTCTAATAACTTAATTATTTCTTCTAGTAATGTAACACCTTGAGGTTAATGATGTGCTTTAAAAGCATTATATCATTCATCCTAAATGCAATGAATTTTGATGTTGTTTTAATATTTGTTTATTTATTTATTTATCTTTTTTTAGAGACAGGGTCTCACTGTGTCACACAAGTTGGAGTGCAATGACACAATCACGGCTTCCCCCATCCTCCACCTCATGGACTCAAGCAATCCTTCTACCACAGCCTCCCAAATAGCTGGGACTATAGGCGCACACCATCACACCTGGCTAATTTTCGTTGCTATTGTTACTACACAGATACCTAAAAGAGAAGTTTGTTTATAATTCAAACCCATTACTTGCAGAAAGGGTTTATGGCAGCTTATGATGAAAACACCCATGCATGAAAGGGCGTTGCCTTTCACTTCTCACAGAGGCTGCAGAAGAGGCCCAGGAAGCTGTTGATGAAATGAATGACCACCAGGAGAAGCTGGAGCAGGCTGATGCACAGAAGGGCCGAGAAGAAGGACACATGCCAAACAACAGCTTTAGAGGGTTCCAGGCAGACGGAGTTCCAGAGTGAATGGTCATACAAATAATTTCTGTTCCAAAAAACAAAGAGACCAAGAATTGGGGAATAAGTAATGAAACCCAAACAAACAACCCCAAAAGAAAGCTGCGGTCTCTTCTGTTCAGTCACAAGAATGGACTCGTGAGGGTGACTGCTACTGCTGCATTTGTAATTTTCTGAGCGTCAGAGGAACAAGATGCTAGAATGTGAGACCCAGGGGAGTGTGTAGTCCATCTGACCCTGTCTTCTGCCTCTCTCTCTCTCTCTCTCTCTCTCTCTCTCTCTCTCTCTGAAAAGACTGAAAATTCAAGTCTCCATCCATTTACCTGTTTTGCAGGTCTTTGAACGGGTAACCATATTTCCAAGCTTGTGTTTGATTGAAGGACGAGACATCAAACATACAAAAAGGACCATCTTTCAGAGCTACTCCAGAAGTGATGAAGCAAATTAAGGCTCCAAGTAAAGCCAGGCCACTTGACAACAGGGCAGTAAGCACCTGCAGAGGGAGGGAAGAAACAGTGCACTGGGTTGAGGTTGTGGTCGCGGCAGGATGCCTTGTGGGGTGAGCCAGTTGAGTCTAACTTCTCTGGCTCTCAGGCTTTCTCACATCCTGTCACAGGGACAACTCTCCATGGCACCTTATTTAAAGCACAACCCAAGGTGAGGTGACTGATGAAAGGTTCCTGGGTGGAACCAAGAAGGACTGGGAGAAAAAGGGCTGAGAATGGGAAACAGAGACCTAGATCTCTCTGACTCAGCAGGCTCTTCTGAGTGTCTTAGCAGGTTGGCATCAAAAACCTTTGCACACAGACTACAGTGATGCAGCCTCTGAGTTAAAGGGGCAGGGTCGTTATCGCATGCCCACTTCTGACTCTTCTAAGGAAAAGCTCTACTTTTAAAAATTCCAAGCTCCCAATTCTGATTTCTCTCTTTCTCAAATCAAGCATAAAAGGAAAGAAGGAAGAAAGGAAAGGAGGGAGAGAGGGAGGCAGGGACGAAAGAAAAGAAGGAAGGAAGGAGGAAGGGAAGCAGGAGAGGAAGGAAGAGAAACAGAAAGAGGAGAGAGTGTACAATTGCAGCTCAATTCTGAAAGGACTCCGGCTCTGTCATTGTGTTTTTCCAATCAAGAGTTCCTTTGGTTATTAGTCTGTGCTCTATTATTTCTCTCCCAGAAGACAACAATGGATTTCTTTCCTCAGCAGGTTTCTTGCCTGCTTCCATATTGGCTTCTTTCTTAGGGTCCTGGGGATTTTTTTTCCTCCCTCTCAAAGATTACATACATATTTTTAAAATTTGAATGAAACCTATAGAGAGGTCTTCTGCAGAGTCATAGAGTAATTTTCCCATTGCTGTCAAGCTGGTTGAGAGCTGGGGAGGCATCAGAGAAAGGTATGTAGTAAGTTTTGACTCTAAGTTAAAAGATTCAGTGGAAGGCTGAGGCGGAAGGATTGCCGGAGCCCAGCCGGTCGACGCTGGGGTGGCTGTGAACATTCCACTGCACTTCAGCCTGGGTGAGGGAGTGAGACTCCAATTCAAAAAAAAAAAAAAAGATTCAATATGAATTAGTTGCCATAAACCTGGGACAGTAGTTCTCAAAAAGTGGTCCCTGGCCTGGCAGAACTTGCTAGTAATGCAAATTCTTCTGCTCCACCCCAGACCTCCTGAATCAGAAACTCTGGGGATGGATCCCAGCAATCTGGGTTTTAGCAAGCCCTGTAGGTGACTCTAATGTGCATTCACATTTAAGAACTAATCGACTAGGGGAAAACCAGACAGACTATGAATGAAATGTACTGGTGTTTATATTTCATTATTTAACATATGACTCTGAGTCAGTGGGGTTCCCAGTATGTGGGCTGCAGATATCAGAGCAGGCGGTGGAGTTACTTGAGGAGGCCACAAATTCATGTCCGAGACTGTATGCAGCATATCATTATATGTGTGTGCGTCTGTGTGCATGTGAGCGAGTGCGTGTATGTATGTATAAAGAGAGAAAGAGAGAGAAACAATTTTAAACTTACACAGTTGCTGCTATAAGTAATCAAGTATAAATAAACAAATTTATTCTGGGCCCTCAGTTTCATTATCTGTAAAATGGAGATTAGAATCCAGTGATTAGATCATCTCTGGAAAATCTTCCTATTCTAAGAAAACATTGGTTAAAATAGCCAGGAAATTTTCCATCAATGACACATGATTACAATGTGCATAAATGATTTATTGTCCATATTGTTCAATAGGCTAAAAAAAAATAACAGTTCCTCACATTTGTATTGACATGTGTAATTCACTAAGCACTTACCCCCTTTTCTTGATTAGCTCCCTTTTTACAGATAAGGACCTGAAGCTGAAGAGGTTAAGCAACTTGCCCGAGAGCCTAGAGTATTAAGGGGGCATGATTAGGCCGGGCTCGGTGGCTCAGTCTGTAATCCCGCACTTTGGGAGGCCGAGGTGAGTGAATTGCCTGAGCCAGGGGGTTCGTGACCCGCCTGGGCCACTTGGCGAGACCTCATCTCTACAATAAATCAAAAATCAGTCGGCCGTGGTAGCACACGCCTGTAGTTCCAACTACTTGGAAGGCTGAGGCGGAAGGATCGCCGGAGCCCAGCAGGTCGAGGCTGCAGTGGCCGGGAGCGTGCCGCTGCACTCCAGTCTGGATGACAGAGTAAGATTCTAACTCAAAAAAAAAAGTGA